>OX463243.1:97541689-97661614 GCA_949820135.1 Sylvilagus floridanus | reverse complement strand
CCACCCCGGCCACCCCCGGCTTCAGTGCTGCAGTCGGCGCCCACGGCGGGGGCGGAGGGGGGAGGGCTCTGACCAGCTGCTGGCCGGAGCCCAGGCAGGCAGTGGGCAGGGTGGGTGGCACTGGATCCCGCAGACAACCACCGGCTGCCCAGGCAGTCCAGGTCAAGGTCGGGGGTCACACAGTGGACCCCGGGCTCCACCCTCGCTGCAGAGGCACTCAGCCCCGGCCCTGGGCACGGAGACCCGAGGGGTCTGTCCACACTGCGCCGTCTCGAGCTCGCCCAGCCCAGGCCTCTGCTCGGGCGCCCACAATCCCCGTGGTCACTGAACAAAGTTCTCGCAGGGCCTGCTCAGTGGACCTGCCCGCCCCAGGTGGACGCTCTCACATGGGGAGGACGCTCAGCGTCCGCACCGGTCTACAGCGGATCGGGGTGGGGGCTGGGGCAGCAGGGCGCTGGGGCCACGGGGAGGCCATCGCCCACTCCGGCCGGCACCCAGGAGCATCCACTGGGAGCCCCTTCTGGGAGAGGGGCCCTGACAGACACTTCAAGGACAAGGCCATCCACAGGGAGCGCGTGGACGCCAGGAGGGGGTCAGGGAGGACGCGGCAAACTCAGGGAGTAAAGGACCCCTGGGGAGGGCCCGCGAACAGGGCGGCCGAGGCTGAGTCCCCAGCTGAGTGGCCAGCTGCCAGCCATGAGGCTCTGTGGGCTGACCAGGTGCTCCGTGTGCAGGACGCTCTGAAGGGGTGGGAGCACAGGGCCGCTGCATGGGGGACTCGGTGGTGGAGGCTGCGGGCAGAGGGGAATCTGACGGTGGAGGCGGGGGGAGGGGCAGAGGGGAGTCTGACGGTGGAGGCAGCAGGGAGGGGAGAGCCTGGGCTCCTGGCCCTTGGGAGGAGCCCAGCCCGGAGGGGCTGAGCCAATGGTACAGCAGGGAGTTGCCGGGGTTGGGGCGGGTGATGGGCAGGGGCGTGGGATCCAGAAGGGAGCAGAGGGTGTCGGGGCCAGCAGGGGCCTCACCCAGGCCGGGTCGGGAGCTGCCTCTGGGCGTGGCCAGCCGTTCTCCTGGGGCTGCAGAGGCGTGGGGTGAGACTGCCCCCCCAGTCCCCCCGGGGAGCGGGGGAGCGACTGGGGGAGCGCTGTGGCCTGGATGCCAGATTGGAGTGGGCGCGGAGCCGGTGGGAGGCGAGGAGCGGGGACTGCGGGTGCCGCCAGCCCTCCCGCCTTTCTGTCCCACGGTCTCCAGAGCCCCCCCCCCCCAGCCTGTCAGTCACTTAGGGGACAGAAGCGGAAGAGGAGCCCAGAAAGCCCCAGCTCCGGCAGCGTGGTGGTCCCTGCCCCGTGACCCCTGCACGGGGAGGCGACAGCCCCGGGTCCCTCCCCTGGCGACAGCCCAGGGGTGCAGGGCAAGGACGTCCCACAAACGGGGGAGGGGTGGGAGCAGAGCAGGTGCAGGAGGGGAGGAGCTGTGCTCTTTCCTGGCAGAGACCTCACCCAGTCAGGAGGAGGCCTCTGAGAGAGTGTTGATTGGCATGAGAGGGAGCCAATGGGGTGCAAGTTTCCCGAGAGGCCCGGCCCCGGCCTCCCTCATGGGCTGCATTACCCTGGCCCTCCCACACAGGCCTCAGGTGGGCTCTGGGCGGGGCGTGGGCTCACCTGGCTCCTGCAGGTAGGGGCAGCCTGGCCCAGGAGTAACAGTGCTGGGGGCACCCCGTCTGCTCCAGGCTTGGCTGGGCTGTGTCTGAGGCAGGGGAAGGGGAGGGGGCACCCACAGGCTGAGACCCCCACCCACATGCACAGGGAGGCCCTCCAGACATCCGCTCACGCTCATGCACACACACACGTGACCTTCGGCATGTGTGTGTACAGATGTGCCCCGAATACAGACACAGACCCTCACACACACGCATGCAAGACCCTGGTCTTCAACAGCCCAGCCGGGACCACGTCCTCCCTCGCCTCCTTCCCTGGACCAACAGGGACACCGGGGAGGTGCAGAAGGCGCGGCCACACCGGCTTGTTCCTGACTCAGCACGGGGCGTCCAACGCCCGGTTGCCGCTGCCTCGGGTGCAGCCAGGATTCAGGGAGGAGAAGCCTCATTCTCTGCCGGCTGAGCAGTGCCAGCCCCGCCTCGAGCCCCGGCCCGCTGTGAGTGGCGGCTGTCTCTCCGGGGGACGTGCTCCTGTCACCACCAGGGGCTTTAACAGCTGACAGTGACGCAGAGCCCGCCCCTCACATGGCTGAGGTCCCTGCTGACGGTGCGTGGGAACTGGTGGTCCCAGGGAAGCCGCTGGGGGCTACACTTGGGGTTTTGATGGACGGGTGAGGGTGGCGAGGGCACAGGGGCCCCACGCCAGGCGTGGTGGTGCCGACTCCCTTGCTGTGGTGGTCACGGTGGGCCCTGGAAACACAGGACCGAGGCCCGGACAGGTGCAGAGGCACCTGCTGCCTCGGAGCTGGTGAATCCGGCTGGTCCCTGGGGGCCGCGTGTGACGGCCGGAGCTGGGAGCAGGTGCACCCCACCGTGTCAGGGCGCCCTAGCTGGCCCAGCACTGGTCTGGGAGCTGGGCTCTACACAGATGCACCTGCCCCGCGAGACCAGGCTGGAGCTGGGGCTGGCGGTGGGGCCAGGAGCTTTGATGGCACCGAGTGTGTCCCTGCGCCCAGGCCTGCAGTGCAGTGGTGTCGCCGGGGACTTTTAAGACCTCTGGAAACCGAGGAGAGGGAAGGAGACCATCCTCAGACCCTCAGCGGCTGTGTGACAGACAGGTGCTGCCCGCACCGCTGCCTCTGCTTCCCACTAGATGGCGCTGCTGCACCCTTGTGTCCTGCTTGTCCCGCGGCCCAGCAGGGTCTGGGTGAGGACCGGGTCTCCCAGAGGCCTATGTGGCAGTGATGGGGACGGAGCCCCCCCCCCATCGCTCTGCTCTGGAACCCAGAACGTGGATTCTGTTCACTCCGTGCAAGAGAGCCTGGCCTTGTCTCTGCAGAGCGAGGGGGCATGGGCACGGGTGTGTGTACATGTGTGTACGTGTGTGTGCACATGTGTGCGACACGTACCCCCAGGGCAACCCCATCTCATCGTCCTCAGCTCCACAGGGCTCGGGTTGCCCCCGTCTATGGCCCTGGGTGCTGAGCCTGCGGCGGCCGCGGCTGGAGCGAGCGGGCGATGGATGCGGAGTCTGGCACCGCTCGCACCAGCAGGTGGTCACTTCCGAAGCCCTTGACAAAGCTTGAGGCGGGACCTGGATGATGCCCACTTCCCCGAGGAGCGAGTGGGCAGGAGAGCAGCTGGGGCCCCTGCACTGGAGGCCCCGGGCGCCCTGCCCTCCGCACACCTCTCAGCCACGGCACCGAGTGGGGGCTCCCTGGGGGTCCTCAGCGGGCTCATGCTCTGTGTGGGCTGGGGTCTCCCCTTCTGGAGCAGCCAGAGAGCATTCCGGGGCCGCCCGCAGCAGGCCCCGGGCCGGGACCCTCGGGAGCCGGGCAGAGCCGAGCCTCTGCGTGTTTGCCGTTTTCTGGGCGCTTCCCCCCCTCCCATCTTCCCTCTGTTCGCCACCCGGTTCGGGTGCAGCGCAGCCGCTGGCCGCTGGGCCCGGAGCATCCAGCCGGAGCCGTGTAAATATTTCATTCTCCGGGTTGCGGTCGGGAGGTGTAATTTGAGGCCCGAATGCCAGCAGGGCCCCCTGGAGCGGGGGGGCGCCCTTTAATCTTCGGAATCTGCAGGGTTTGGATGTGGAGTGTGGGAAGAGCCTTCTGTTGCTGTCTTGTTTTGGGCTGGGAGGCGGCAAAGGTTGGCGCCCAAAGCACCCAGCAGCGGCTCCGGCGCCCTGAGTCACTCAGCTGGAAGAGACGGGGGGGGGCATGGAGGGAAGAGACCCGGCGCGGCCACGGAGGGCGGGGCAGGTGCGGGAGAATGGTGCCGAGCTGGGTGGCTGCTGCTCTCCAGGCCGAGCGGGGTTGGCCCAGCCCTCTGCTGTCCGGCCGAGGGGCGCCTGGCCCTTGTCCTCCCTGGCCGGCCCTGCCGCTGGGGAGGGAGGCGATGCCTGGGGCTGCTCCAGGCCAGCGCCTAGCCCACCGTGGGAGCTGCTGGTGGTTGTGGCTAGGTGGTCCCTGCACATCCCACGTAGACTTGGGAGCGTGGGCGCCTGGCAGGGCCCAGGGCAGAGTGTGCAGGGTCTGAGTCCACCCGTACAAGGATGGACTGGGTCGGAGGACAGGTGAGTGCGCCGCTCGCCCGTTCCCCAGCCTCCCGATCCCGGAGACAATCAGACACAGCGGGGAGCCAAGTCTAGCGAGGACTCATTTATTCCATGTGAAACCAAACCTTTTATAGCACAAAACTGCAGCGTCATTGGGGCAGGGCTAAGAACCAACCAATCACTTAAAAGGTCACTTTACGGGGGGATTTCTATAGGACTAGCCATATGTCTATACTAGGCTTGTTACCTCCCCTGATGTTGCGTAGCCAATTAGCTTGAGTCCCGCCCATCTTACTTCCTCTGGGCGCCATCTTCTTTGCCCCTCCTTGCGCCACCCAGTCCGGGGGCCACGTGCGCACAAGCCGGGCCCCTCCCTGCGCTGCTATCCCCAGGACACCTGCCGGCTGGCTCCTCGGGCCCTGGCTCGGGTTGGTTCACGGGCTCGGCTCCACGTGGCTCCGTCCCACGCAGCTTGGGCGGGGGCGCCCGCGCATGCGGAGCCCCAGGGCCTGGCCTGGCCGCACCATGGCCGTACTCATGCCCCACAAGAGTGGAAGGCTGAGGCCACCTGGGGACCCAGGGCCTGGCGGGTCCCGCACAGAGGCCGTGGCATTGAGATGGCAGACGCTGGCCAGTGCGAGGTCTGGGCAGTGGCCGTCACTGAGGGCCAGCCCGTGTGCCGGGTGGCGGCATGGGCTCCCCAGCCTCCGGGGAACCTGCAGACGCAGCCGCGGCCCAGAGCCCGGCGGGGGACAGACCCTGGGGGGACCCAGTGCTGCCTGCTGCGGGCCTGTGGCCCTGGGCAGCCCCCGGCTCAGGATGGACGTGACTGCCACCTCGGCAGGCTTAGGGCAGACAGCGGTTGGGGGCTGCCTGGAGCTGCCCCGGGTTGGGGGCGGGTGGGGCCAGCAGGCCGCAGGGGCTGGGGTGGACGCCTGTCCTTGGACCCTTGGGTGTGTTGTGCACTGCCTTCCTCCAGGGGGCGCCCTCTTCAGAGCCACAAGGGGTGGTGTCCCAGGTGAGGGGAGGAGGCGCCTGTGTCCAGCCCCAGTGGTCCCCACGCTGGGCTCCAGCGGCTGCGGGCGCCTCCTTTGTGTCTGTCGGGGGAGTGGGGTGGGGGGGCACGTTGGGGGGAGAATGTCAGGGTGCTGGGGAGAGCTGGGGTGCAGGGCCTGCATCTGCAGGATGAATGAGGGAGATGGCGGCGCTGAGCCACACCCAGTCCCACATCTTGCCGGCTGTGGCTGGTGGGCTGGAGGAGCCCCGGCCCCGCCTGTCTCCCGCGTCTCCTGCAGCCTCCCCCCAACCCCTACAGACCTCAGCGCGTCCGTGACGACCTCGACCACAGTGGCCACCGAGAGGGCGCCTGTGCTGGGCTCCGGGACAACCAGAGCTCCGGGAGCCACTCAGCCGCAGGGCCCGGGATCTAGAACATTCCAGGCCCTGCTGTGCCCCCGCAGCCTGGCCGTGGCCCTCCTGCCTCTGACCAGGGTGAGATGGGGTGGAGGCTGCGTCCATCTCCAGGGACCACGGTCACCACACCTGCCCCTCCCCTGCCCGGCTGTTGCCACCACGTGGGCCTCGGGCCGGAAGCTGGGTCACTGTGCCTACAGCCTGTCCTGCTCACCCCGCGCGGGCCCCAGACCTCCAGCTGTGGGGCTTGGGCCTGTTCCGACCTGGCCTGGCCGGTGGGTGAAGGATGGCCGACGGCACAGTGCACCTGCTCAGCTCAGCTCCCGTGGGGCCTCAGGCTGACTCCTGTCCCCTGCCCTGACCCTGAGGGAGGGAGCTGGTGTTGGGTGCAGGGGAAGGGGGGCCGGGGGGTCAGCGAGGGCCAGGCCTGGAGGAGGAGTTGCTGCCCTCTCTCCGGGGGCTGCCTCCAGCGGCGGGGGGGAGGCTGCCCCGCCTCCACCAACGTCCCCAGCCCCCAGTCGGGCCTGGCAGCGCCTCGTCTGCCCCACCCTGCGGTGGAAACTCAGCCCCGGCCGGGCGAGAACTGGGCTCCGATTCTGTTCTGTTCACAAGTGCACAGCGCCGTGCCCACGCCTGCCTGCACAGGCCCACAGGCCACATGTGCACACCCGGTACACAACCTGCCCCCGGTGCATGTAAGACATCCATGCACATGCAGCCATGAGTGCGCAGAGGCACAGGGCATCCCACACACGTGCACACACTGCCTCCGTGTGCACACGCCTCCACATCCATGCGCCTGCACGCAGGCACACACGGGCGCTCACTGCAGCTGGGGTCTCCGTCAGCCCCCATGGGCTCCCCCCCCACCCCTGCGGCTTCCGGCCCCTCCCATTTCCTGGAAGCTTCCTAGCTGGCCACACCTCCCGCTTCGAATGAAACATGAGGACGTGGAGGGACTGGCAGGCCTGCATTATGGACATCCCCTCTCCGGATGTCTCCCGCCAGCCGCCGCGCCCAAGGGCTCCGGTTGTTGTTTGTTTTTTTCCTAATTTCTTTTACAGTCACGGCCTCCGTGTCGTCCCTTCGTCTGAGGCTGGTGGGTTAAAGGTGATTTTAAACCTGGAACGCGGCCACGTGCCGAGTGCCGAGGTCTCACCCGGCTGGGCGCCGCCCCGTTTGCCCTGGGGCTCGCTCCTTAGGGGCTCCCTTAGGGGCCGGGTCCTGTGGCCGCTGCTGGGCGGAGGACAGGAGGGCAGGGGCTCCCTCAGCCTCTGCAGCCCGGTGAGGCGCCCTCGGGGCATCCGGCTCAAGTCCACGTGCGTCCCACGAGGGACGTGCAGGACGCCACGGGTCTGCTTACAGAACGCCTGACCTTGACCACTGCCCCAGCGCTGCTGCCCACGGCACACTTGCGGGGACGCCTGGCGCCTGCCCGGAGGCCTCAGGTGCTGGCCAGTGACTGTGAACCCCACCCACGTGGCCGTCCCTGGTGTTCTCCGTGGCCTAGGGTGTGGATCCCAGTGGGACCCCCAATCAGGTATCCACCCATCCATCCAGCACCCCCCATCATCCACCACTCTCCCACCTATCTATCCATACACCCTATCCCACCACCCACCTACCCTCCCCCGACTCTCCCACCCTCCCACCACCCACCCACAACATCCATCCATCTACCCACCCACCTACACATCCCCTCACCCTCTCCCCACTCTCCCACCCATCCATCCTTCCCTCCTCCCTCCATCTCCCTCCTTCCCCCTCCCTCCCCCTCCCTCCCTTCCTCTCCCTTTCAGCAGACGGCACAGAAGGGCCCTAAGCAGGGGACAGGCTCGGGTCTGCCCTGTGGAAGCTTCTGCAAGCAGCTGGAGTCCCGCCCGGAGAGGAGGGATCCTCGCAGGGCTGAAGGGGGACCGTGGGCGGTCACCTCCAGGGAGCAGCTCTGGCGCAACGGGAGCACGTGCACTGGGCAGGGCGGCGTCCGCCAGTCACGGACCCTCGGGGCAGAGCTCGCTGGCCCACGTGGTCGCTGCGGCCCTCGCACTCATCTCCAGCCAGGCCCGCGGACTCCGAGTCCCGGGGCTGAGGCCGCTCAGCCCGTCCGTCCTGGGTGACGTGGGGGCATCGGTCCAGTTGGGAAAAGGCTGGAGACAGCGCTCGGCTCTGGGGCCTGGGTGAGCCCCACACTGCTGCCATGGACACAGTGGGCCACGGCAGAGTGTGGACGTGCGAGTGACCAGCAGCACGGGGAGGGAGGCGGCCAGGCAGAGAGGACGCCCGGCGCTGGACAGCGGGTCCTCTGGTTCCCTTGTCCTGAGTGTACCCTTCTCGCGCCTGTGGGGGAAGTGCCCTCCCCTCCCGGCTCTGGACGCCTGCCAGGCCGGGTCTAGGCCTGGACGGATGGAGCAGGTGCAGCTGCGGGCAGGGAGGGGGGCCAGGCAGGCAGAGCTGGAAGACCGCCGGCACAGCCTGATCCCAGTCGGGCATCAGGTGTCTGGAGTGAAGCCGCCCGGGGCACAGATCAGGGTCCCCACGACCTCACTCCCCCCACCAGAAGCACGGAGGGAGCAGGCCCCAAGAGATGGAGTGACCCAGGGGTCCCTGCCGGCCACGCCCGGAGCCACACCTCTTGCTCCCAGGTGGGAAGCAGGACAGAGCGGCCCCCTGCCCAGCGAGAGAGGGGGCGTGGCGTGACCCAAGGGGCCTGCTGCAGGTCAGGGTCGGGAGCGAGGGGCGGCTGCTGGGGAGGGGGCGCCCCCTCCTCTGTGCCCCCGGCCGCATCCCAGGGGAGCACTGCCGGCCAGCAGGGCTGCGGCTTTGGGAAGGGTCATTTGTTCCCGATTAGAGCAGAACACGGCGGACGCGGTCTAAGGACACGCATGCACACACACGCACACGCATGCACAAGCACCCAGGGGGGGCTGTGCTCGCCAGGCCGGGAGGGGCATGTTTACGATTCCTGCTCGTGCTCCCGAGTGGATGATAAATTATTCATCAACAGCGAGTGGAAGCCGGTGGCAGGCTCGTGGGCGGGGAGGGGGCTGGGGGGAGGGGCGCTTGGATCCACTTGGCCTGGGGCGCTGCCGGCGGGGCTGGACCCCTGCCCGCAACCTGACTTGGCCCTGGCTGAAGCACACGGCTGCGATCTGGGGGTTTTCCGGGCCGCCTCCCGGACGCCTGCCCCACGGCCCGCCTGGTGCTTCAGGGTCTGCTGTGTGGGAACCGTCCCGGCCAGTGCTGTGAGTACCCGCACTGCCGCTCTGTGGGCCATTCCTGCTCTGGCCAGGCCTGGCAAGGGCTGGTTCCCGCGGCCGAGGGCCGGCTGTGTCTGGGAGTCTTGGGCCACGGCTCCTGCGGAAGAGCTGGCCTGCGTCCCCCGGCTGGCCAGCGCCGGCCCCAGCCTGTGAGAGCAGCTACGCGCCCAGCCCCCCAGGCCAAGGCCACATCTCGACCCCCCTGTGGTGCCCGGCCCCCCCCCCAGGCCAAGGCCACATCTCGACCCCCCCTGCGGCAAGGCCACGCCCCCCCCTGCAGCTCGCCCGGCTGCCGATGGCGGCTCTCAGCCTCGCAGGCTCAGCTACTTAATCAGTAATTTCCACACCAGGATCGCGCTCCACAACACGGCATTAAACGAGTCAAAATACAATCTTTTCAGGGGCGCAGATTGAAAAATCCATCAGCGTGCTGACAGAAGCCGCTGGAAGAGAACACAAACATAAATAAGGTTGTGCGCCAGCGAGCGCCAGGGCCGCCGAGCTGGGGGCGCCCACGGCGGAGGGGGGACCGGCCCTGGGCCACCTCTGCTCCTGCCCCGGGGGTGGAACAGGCAGGGCTCAGGGCTGCCATGCCGGGGGGGGGGGGGGGCTGCACTGTGGCATAGCGGTGACGCCACAGCCTGCGGCATCGGCATCTCGTGGGGGTGCCGGTTCGAGTCCCGGCTGCTCCACTTCCGATCCAGCTCTCTGCTGTGGCCTGGGAAAGCAGTGGAAGATGGACCAAGTGCTTGGGCCCTGCACCCACGTGGGAGACCCAGATGGAGCTCCTGGCTCCTGGCTTTAGATCAGCCCAGCTCCAGCCATTGTGCCCATTTGGGGAGTGAACCAGCAGATGAAGACCCAGGGCAGCAGGAGGGGGGCTGGGAGAACCCCAGTGCCCACAGGTGTGCGGCTGTGGCCGAGCCCTCCCCGCCGACACCCAACACGGCCTCAGTGGCCAACACCCAGGAGAGATGAGTCGGGGCTGGCGCTGTAGCGGGTTAAGCCTCCGCCGGCAGAGCTGGCACCCACACGGCCGCGGTTCCTGGGGGGACCGCAGAGGCGGAGCCTGGGTTCAGCCTTCACTCCCCTCCCACGCGTCTCCCTGAGCCGGGGGCCTCCAGCAGCCCAGCTGGCCCCATTCTGCATGCTGACGGGCTTGAGGGTGAGCGTGGGCCTTCGGGGGGATCCTGCCTGGGGAGGGGCTTGGAGCAGCCCCTTCATGCCCGGGTAGCGTGGGACAGCAGCAGGGCCCTGGGAGGTGGCGGTGCCTGGGACGCCGTTACGGAAATAAACGGGAAGCCGCTCTCGGCGCTGGCGCAGCGGGACTTGGAGGAGTGGATGCTGGACGTTCGCGGCTGCACCCTGGGCGGAGCTCCGCACGCTTTGTTGTCAGCAGCCCCCACCCCGAGTCCCCCACAAGGCAGGCAGTGCCGTGGGGTTCAGCGAGCTCAGAGCGGGGCAACCGTCGTCCCCGCGTCACTGCTGCCGTCCTGCCCTCCCCCTCCCCCGTGCCCTGGCTGCACACGGGACCACGCCCACCCACGGGCCCCCCGCCCTGCGCCCCACACTCAGGCTCTGGGTGGACTCGGGCCTCAGGTCTCCTCTGGGTTGCCGTGGCTCCTGCTGCCGTGGACGACCTGAGTGTCACGTGGATTCTGTAGCTCCAGGTCCCAGGGGCTGAGCCACTTCAGCTGCCTGCCCCCGTCCCACCAGTGTCCCCCGCCCGGCTCCAGCAGGCCTGTGGCTTTCCTCTGCCATGGCCCTGGCCATCTCCTGCCTGGACAGGTGCCTGTGCGATCCCCGCCAGCAGCCTGGCCACCCTCCACCCGCCCAGTGGTTCTGAGACTGGGCCGTGCCCCCACCCCTCGCTCATGGGCCCCTACCGGCGACAGCCACAGCCCCAGGCACCCCAACACTTCCTGAAGCCCTGGATCGCTGGTGCGGCGGGAGCCGGATCCCGGCCAGGCTGGGCCCAGGAGAGCTTTCATTGCTGAGGGCAGGCGAGGGCCAGGCCAGGCCGTTTATCCCCCTCCCCGCCGAGCAGCCCTCGTCTGTCGTGGATTTACACCACCACGCTGCCGGCAGAGCCCGCCCTCGCTGTGTTCTGCTGATTGACAAATTGCTCTCCTGGCAGGGCTCCCGCCAGGGCCCTGCCCCCTCCGGGAGCTGTGGGGGAGGGGCCCCATCGCACACAAGCCCCCAAGTCTTTTTACGCTCAGTCCTTGGCCAGCTGCAGCCCCTGTGCACCTGCTGGGGCGGGGGAGGGGCTTCTCCCAGGTACTGGTCCTGGAGTCGCTGGCTAGAGTGCTCCCTGGGGCCCCCACCCGCCTTTCGTGGGTTGTTCAGGGGGGCCTAGGGCGGGGCTGGCTCCTGGCTGGGGGGAGGCCCAGGGCGGGGCTGGCTCCAGCTGGGGCCCAGGCCACGCTGGTTGTTGGTGGTGGGGGGCGGCCTTGACGTGGTCTGGCTTTGCAATCAGCGAGTCATGCGTGGGGCCGGGCCAGCTTCCCATGATTCCACGTTGCTCCTGCATGGAGCTGCTCAGCAAGGGGCTCGGAGGACGCCCTTCCCTGCCCCCCATCTCCCCCTCCCCCTCTCTACCTCCCCCGGGGCAACTGGGACCCCTCCTGCCTCTGCACAGAGCAGGCCTCCTGGGCAGCCTCCCCCGCCCCAGCTACTCCTTCGTGCCGGCACCGTGGGGTGGGGAGGGGGTGGGGAGGGGGTGGTGCGCAGGAGCAGCGCCGGGTCCCGGCAGAAGGGGAGGCCCCGGGCTGTCAGGTGCAGCTCGGCCTTCCAGGGCCTGGGTGCGCCGAGACCAGAGCCGGAGCCGGAGCCGGAGCCGGTGTTCCTGCCCCCTCCTTTGGGGCTTTGCCCATCTCTCCTCTGACTCCCATCGTCTCCCAGGCATTTGCTGGGAGCTGCTGTCTGCAGCTAGGCCCCGTGCATGCTCAGCCTGCAGCTCAGCACAGCGCACAGCGGCTAGGGTCCTGCTCCAGGGCGCCCACCCCATGGGGAGGGTGCAGCTCACGCCCGGCCCCGAGGGTCCCGGAGTCGGGAGCTGTCTGTGCCTGCCCATCGAGGGGAGGGGTCTGCCCCGTGTCCCCGAGGCGCCGGCTACCAAGGCTGTACTCACCTTCCGAGTAGCCCCCCCCCCCACCCCCGCCTGCCGCTCCAGGGTCTGCGCGGAGCCTGGGACACGGGTCAGTTCCATACACTGGCATGGGATGAGAACCAGGGGACAGGGGTGGCCGGGGGGCTCGGCTGACCCCTTCAAGCCCCCGAGGGGGAGCTGGGGAGAACAGGGGCGCGTGCTCGTGGGCTCAGAGGCAGAGGGAGAAGACTTTCAAATACGTGTTTTATATTTTTAAAGATTTACTTATCTGTTTGGGAGGCAGAGTTAGCGAGAGAGAGGACAGAGAGAGAGATTGTCCACCTGCTGCTTACTCCCCAAATGGCCACAACGGCCGCCGCTGAGCCAGGCCGAAGCCGGGAGCCAGGAGCTCCCTCGGGGCCTCCGGCGTGGGTGCGGGGGCCTGAGCACTGGGTCGTCTTCCACTGCTTTCCCAGGCCACAGCAGGGAGCTGGATGGGAAGTGGGGCAGCCGGGACTCGAACTGACGCCCTTATGGGATGCTGATGTCACAGGAGGTGGCCTTACCCGCTGTGCCACCAATAAATGTCTTTTTAAAAGTTAGAAAAGTCAAATCTGCCGGCTGTCACCCTCAGGGGTCCCAGCAGCAGCAGTGGGTGAGGGCCCTGGCTCCCTGTGTCCTTGCAGGCCCTGGCGTTCCTGGCACCATCCTCGGCTCCCACCGCGACCCCGCTGGCCCTCGGGGCCTCTGGCGCCTGCTTGTGTTTCGGCCTCTCTCCCCACCTTCCGTTTTGGGAGTGGCCCCTGGGTGGCAGACATGAGACCTGGGGGTCTCCCTCCCTCCCCCCCGGGGCCGTGTCCTCGTGCCTTGTGCCTTTCACAGGGGCTCTGCCCGGCTTTTCCTCCCGATGGCCGTCACTCTCCAGTGCGCCCCCTCCAGGGAACCCCCTCGGGGCTGCGGTGCCGGTGATGTGGCATCCACTTCCGCTCATTTCTGGAGAGGAGGGACGGGGAGGCGGGAGCAGCGGGAGGGAGAGACGGTGCGGGGCCCAGAGCAGAGAGGGGGGGGTGGGGCTAGGGCGCTTCCCCGAGGGTCCTTCTGTGGATGGCCTTGACGCCAGCTATTGGATGCAGAATCCAAGGTCAGCGGGTGCCTGGGGATACAAAGGAGAATGGAGCTTTCAGCCGGGGAGGGGCACGAGGGCGGCCTCAGGTGTCAGGCCCTCGGACCCCCTCTGTGGAACGCCTGGCCTCCCGCCCAGAACTTTCTGGAATGTGGGTTGTCCCGGGAGCTGTGCATTTAGGGCATTTGAACTGTCAACTCGCTCAAGCTGAGGAGCAGCCCAGGTGTTGTCTGCAAGGGAAACTCACGTTGTCTCGTCTTCTGAGCACCCGGCCGAGGAGCTCCCGGCTGCCCCCCGCCCCCCGCTGGCACCGGCGTCCCCGTGGGAGGGGGCTGAGCCGCTGCAAACCTCACCCATCCCCACACAGAAGCAGCTTCCGGCTTGGCCCAGATGCCGCGGCGGCCGAGGGATGCTGCGTTGCTGCTCTTGAGGGTCCGCGGCAAGGCTGGCTCCCGGCAGCAGGTGCAGCCCAGCCCTGCAGGCCGAGGGCCGGCTCCGGGACAGCCCGAGGGGGCCCGGTGCTGTCTTTGGGACATGGATCCTTTGCTGCTGGCTGCAGGGGGTGGACATCCCCCCAGGGAGCCTGCCCTCCAGGCACGGAAGCTCGGAAGCTCGGAGGAGGCAATTAACCTCGAGCCTTGAGTCCCGGACGGGACTGTCAGGATCTCAGAGCTACCAGGACTGACAGCCAGCGCCGCGAAGGCGCCAGATTGACACCCGGATAATCATGAGAAATGAGAGCATTTCCGCCAGCCCCGTGTGCCGCCGTCTCCCCAGGGCGGGGCCAGTGAGCGGTTCCCAGGCCACAGCCCCCTCCGCCAGCCCCGTGTGCCGCCGTCTCCCCAGGCCGGGGCCAGTGAGCGGTACCCAGGCCACAGCCCCCTCCGCCAGCCCCGTGTGCCGCCGTCTCCCCAGGCCGGGGCCAGTGAGCGGTACCCAGGCCACAGCCCCCTCCGCCAGCCCCAGTGTGCCGCCGTCTCCCCAGGCCGGGGCCAGTGAGCGGTACCCAGGCCACAGCCCCCTCCGCCAGCCCCGTGTGCCACCCTCTCCCCAGGGCGGGGCCAGTGAGCGGTTCCCAGGCCACAGCCCCCTCCGCCAGCCCCGTGTGCCGCCGTCTCCCCAGGCCGGGGCCAGTGAGCGGTACCCAGGCCACAGCCCCCTCCGCCAGCCCCGTGTGCCGCCGTCTCCCCAGGGCGGGGCCAGTGAGCGGTACCCAGGCCACAGCCCCCTCCGCCAGCCCCCGTGTGCCGCCGTCTCCCCAGGCCGGGGCCAGTGAGCGGTACCCAGGCCACAGCCCCCTCCGCCAGCCCCGTGTGCCACCCTCTCCCCAGGGCGGGGCCAGTGAGCGGTACCAGGCCACAGCCCCCTCCACCAGCCCCGTGTGCCGCCATGGGAGACCAGGAGGAGGCACTTGGCTCCTGGCTTCGGATCAGCGCGGTGTGCCAGCTGTGGCGGCCATTGGAGGGTGAACAATGGCAAAGGAAGACCTTTCTCTCTCTCTCACTGTCCACTCTGCCTGTCAAAAAAAAAAAAAAAGAAAAAAAGAAAAGGCCCCCACAGGGCTCTGCCCACCGCCACGCCCTCCCAGCCCCTCCTGGTCCAGCGCGGGGCGGGCTGGTGCCCCCAGGTTCCTCCCTCTGGTGGCCCCGCCCTCACCTGAGCCCAGCTGCCTCTGTCCCTGCAGGTGCGCCGAGCCCTTCCTCCCGGACACGGCCTGCGCCCGGACACAGCGCCCGTCGGTGCTCTGTCCCCTTCACACCCATGCGGAGTGCAGGGGTCCCTCGGGGCAGGTGCTCCGGCCTGGCTCGCTGGCCCTGAGCTGTCAGCACGGGAAGCGGGCTCCTCAGCGTGGCTTCGAGCCTTGGGTTCCCCATCTGCAGACTGAGGGTGGTGGCGCCTGGACAGGCCCCTCGTGCTGGGACCACGCGGATGCTGGTGTGAAGGCGGGGCCTCCTGCATGGTGTGTGTGTGTGTGGGGGGAGAGGCGGGGAGGGAGAGAGAGAGGGAGGGAGGGGGAGAGAGGGAGGGAGAGAGAGAGAGGGAGAGAGAGAGAGAGGGAGAGAGAGAGAGAGGAAGAGAGGGAGGGAGATAGAGGGAGGGAGAGAGAAGGGAGAGAGAGGGAGGGAGACAGAGAGACAGTGTGTGAGACGGAGAGAGAGAGGGCAGGGAGAGGGCAGGGAGAGACTGTTAGGAAACAAACTTCGTTTCCAGGCACACAGACTCCTTGGCTGCTAACCCAGGTGAGCTTGGGCGGCGGTGGCCTCTCGGCCGTGGCTGGGCATCCCCGGGCCCCGCCCCAGGCCCTGCCCTGCCACCCCGTGGCTTCTGTGGCCTCAGCGGCTTTGGGGTCCTCTTGGGCTCAGTGCTCGGAAGACGGGCCCCGGAAGGTGAACGACAGCCCAGGGCCAAGAGGGCGGCCAGTGAGTGAAGGCGTTTTGGTGCGGCCCCTGGCTGTCCTAGGGCTGCTCCCTGGACTGGTCCAGCTCTGAGAAGTCGTCCTCCTGACCCAGGCCGCCTCTCTGGCGCCCCCTGCTGCCCAGGTGGACGAGGATACCAGCAGGGGAGTGGACAAGGAACTGGTGAGGCCTGGCTGCTGCAGCCCCAAGTGCGTGTGTGCATGCGTGTGCTCATGTATGGGTGTGCGTGTGTGCACATGTATGGGCATGTGCCTGTATTCGTGTGTGCATGTGTGTCATGTATGGGTGTGAGTGTGCATGTATGTGCCATGCATGGGTGTGCATGTGTGCACGTGTGCTCATGTATGTGTGTGCATGCATGCACACGTATGGGCGTGTGTCTGTGTGCATGTATGTGTCATACATGGGTGTGCATGTGTGCACGTGTGCTCATGTATGGGTGTGCATGTGTGCATGTGTGCTCATGTATGGGTGTGCATGTGTGCACACGTGCATGCCTACCCGTATACATGTGCCTGTGTGTGCATGCATGTGTGCCCGTGTGTACCCGTGTGCGTGTGTGTGCCAGTGCATTGGTGTGCATGGGTGCCCAGGTGTGTGTGCCCCGGGGACCCGCCGAGACGGGTGTATACCACCTGCCGTTCCCACAGCACCTGCCTCCCAAGTTGAGCCCTGGGAGGCTGCCTGCTTCCACCCCGAGGGGGCTACGGCAGGCCGGGGCCCTGTGACCGGCGGAGGAGGGGCTGGGGCTGGGCGGGGCCCCCTGGGAGGAGCCCCCCTGGCAGTGCCTGCTGCTGGTGGCTGCACGTCTTCCACGGAGTCTCACAAGCTCGGGCGCCAATCATTGGCCAGGAGTGTCCACCCCTGGCTGCGGGGACAGCGGGGCATTGGCACATGGGAGGGGAGCAGAGGCCCCTCCCTCCCGGAGAGCTCGTTCCTGCCCCCTTCAGGGGCCTGGGGCCTCAGTCCACTCCCTGTGGTGGCCACAGAAGCCCCGAGCCCCAGGCAGAAGCGGAAGGGCTGGTGGGCACGTGCAAGAACCGGAAGGGTGGCCTCATGGGTGACGTCCCACTTTCTTTTTCTAAAAGATTTGTTTTATTTATTTGAGAGAGGGAGAGTGGGGGAGATCTTCCAGCAGCCTCTCCCCCCGGGGGTGCAGGGCCCAGGCACTTGGGCCATCCTCCACTGCTTTCCCAGGCCACAGCAGGGAGCTGGATCGGAAGTGCAGCAGCTGGGACTCGAACCCATGCCCATATGGGATGCCGGCACTGCAGGCGGCGGCTCTGCCCACTACTCCACAGCGCTGGCCCCATGATGTCCCGCTTTCAAGGACAGAAGCCAGTCCCACCAGGGAGGCGTTCGCCACTCTGACGGTGGTGGGTCGCCATGGCCACAGCGGGATCAGATTTTGGCGATGCGGTGCCGATGGAGCGCCTCTCTCACCCCAGCAGGTGAACTGGGTCGGCCGGCCCCGCCCCAAGCCCGCCAGGGCTGCACCTGACCAGGAGCTCCAGGGGCAGCTCCCGCGAGTGCTTGGGCCCTGCACCCGTCTCACCAGGGGACTTCCTGCACGCAGTCGCCGAGAGGTGCCCGTGGTGGGGAGGGCCCACAGCAGGACAGCTGTTGAAGCCCCGGGAGCCCCCGGTCCAGGAGCAGCACTTCCGGGGGGCGTGCGGCGCCGGCTCTGCCTGCTGTCACCCGTGCTTGTGGATTCGTGGCGGGGTCGGGCCCAGGGGTCGCGGTGTTTGTCCGAGAGGCGGCCCCTGGCGGCAGGAAGCTTCCGCTGTCCCCCCCAACCCCGCCCCTCAGCCTCAGCTGCCCGCCCCCGCTCCCGCTCCCACTCCCACTCCCCGCGGCCTGCCCAAGGCCGCCTGAGTGTGCTTCCTGCTGTGTCAGCGCCAGCCCCGACCCCTGGGGCTCGTCCCCAGCCCCCTCAGCCCCTCAGCCGCTGGCTTTCCTGGGCCCACCCCCGCCCGTGGGCCCCATGCCCCCGTGCCCTCCCTGAGGAGCCCCGGAGCCCCGGCCACAGCTCCAGTCCTGTGGACACCTAGGGCTGGTCCCTGAGGCAGAGTGTGCCCAGCCCCCGGGGGCCCTCGCTGCTGTCGGCCCCACCCCACCTCCCCAGCCCTCTGCACCTGCTTGGCCAGTCTGAACATGCTCCAGGCCTAGCGGGGTGGCCCACGGGGCCCTTCCTCACACAGCCGAGGCTTTCCTGAGTTGGCTTGGGTGCCTCCTCTTCCAGGAAGCCTCCCCAGCTGCCCCTCCTCTGGCCTCACACCGCCCTCCCCCATTTCAGCCTTGCAGTGCGTGGTGGCAGCTGCCCGGCCTCTGTCCTGCCGGCTCCCTGGGGCGTCTCAGCCGCCAGCCTTAGCGTCAGCACAGAGCTGAGTCAGCACTGGACTGGACATGCCTGTGAGCACGTGTGTGTGAGTGCACGCGTGGTCAACACGCATGGCCCATGTTGGATGCACCTGTGCACAGGATACAGCGGTGCTGCAGGCCCCTCTGTGGAGCCCCGAGGAAGGAGGGGCGTCCGTGAGGTCCCCCCACCTCCACCCCAGGTCCGTCCTGTCCCTGCCCCCGCCACTCGCGATGCAGAGGGCCATTGTCTCTGTGCCACTGCCAGGCGTCAGGGGTTGTCGCTGTGCACAGGACACAGAGGAGCACACGTGGAGCCCAGGTGACATCAGGGCAGGTTAGGAGGAGGGGAGGTGCAGGTGAGCAGGAGGGGAGGGGCAGGTGAGCAGGAGGGGGTGGGGCAGGTGAGCAGGAGGGGTGGGGCAAGTGAGCAGGAGGGGAGGGCCAGGTGAGCAGGAGGAGGGGAGGGGCAGGTGAGCAGGGGGAGGGGCAGGTGCAGGAGGAGGGGAGGGGCAGGTGCAGGAGGAGGGGAGGGGCAGGTGAGCAGGAGGGGATGGGGCAGGTCAGGAGGAGGGGTGGGGCAAGTGAGCAGGAGGGGAGGGGCAGGTGAGCAGGAGGAGGGGAGGGGCAGGTGAGCAGGGGGAGGGGAGGGGCAGGTGAGCAGGGGGAGGGGCAGGTGCAGGAGGAGGGGAGGGGCAGGTGCAGGAGGAGGGGAGGGGCAGGTGAGCAGGGGGAGGGGCAGGTGCAGGAGGAGGGGAGGGGCAGGTGCAGGAGGAGGGGAGGGGCAGGTGCAGGAGGAGGGGTGGGGCTGGTGAGCAGGAACGGGTGGGGCAGGTCAGGAGGGGTGGGGCAGGGGTCCACAGGAGGGCTCTCAGCAGGGCTGTTGTTCCCTCTCTCCTCAGCCTCCTGGGGCCTGTGGGTGGCGGCGAGGGAGACGCTGCGTGTGCAGTGGCTGCCGGCACCTGTTCCCGGCTAACTCTCCAGTGGCTAGGCCAGATGCGGTTCCCATGGCAACCTTCCCCCCAGCAGGTGCTGCTGAAAAGCGGGTTTTCCGCTGCTTCTTGCCCAAGTCTCTGGCACCAGGTGCTCGCTGGGTGGAGGCCGCCGTGGGGCGGGGGCCGCCCTGCTGGGCCTGCCCGCTGCCACCTCACTGCCCGGCCTTGGGGGCTGCAGCAGCTGCGGGGACCACAGCCACACCCCGCCTCCAGGACTGCGGCAGGCATCTCCTTCCCCAGGGGGACACGGGCCGGGTCACAGCCCCGCCGGGGAGGATGCCCGGGCACGTCCCCCACACAGGGACCAAGGTGGCCGTGCCCGGAGCTCTGAGGTCACGCCAGGACCTCCCTGCCCCAAAGCCGACCCCACAAGCCTGTGTCCAGCCTCCCCTGTGCTCCGTGGATGGAGACGGGCGTCCCAGCCACAGCGCAGGGTCTGAATGGGGTGGGAGGGGTCTCTTTAAGCCACAGCATGGAGGCAGCGACCCCCAGAGCCCGGCTGTCTGGAGCGGGACAGAGCCATGTGCTGTTCCTGGGAGCCATTTCCTCAAATCCAAGCCCACCCCGTGCCTGGCCACCCCGCCCACCCCGGCCGCCTGTGGTTCTGTGCTGCCGAGCTGGGCGCCCGGAGCTCAGGCAGGGCTGTCGGGCAGAGACTCGCATCTGGAGAGTTCTGCTGGACGCCGAGTCTAGAACATTCCAAGGGACAGTGCTGTCCCAGGTCAGCAGAGTCTGTGTGACCACGTCCGGAGGCTGTACCTGCAGGCTGGCGTCTCGGGGGCGGGTCTGGCTCCAGGCCACGCCCCCCCGTGACCTGTCCATGCCCACGGCTTCCGGTCCCGGCGGCCTCCTCTGTAACACGCGGAGAAGGGCTGTGTTGCTCCTCCGAGGTCAGCAGGCCTCTGGGGCCACAGCTCAGGCCATCGTCCCCGCCCCCCTCCACCCAGGTGAGGACCCCGGGCTCAGGGAGGGTGAGGGGCTCGCGCGGGGGCTCCCCAGCTGCCCTGGGCTTCTCCCCCCCAACCTCCCTGACCCCAGCTGTGAAGTGGGCGTCACGATGGCACCGGTGGTGGGCGATGCCGCCAGGGTGGCGGTGGCTCCGGTGCCTTGGCCTCGCCCCTCCCACTGAGCGTTCGCACAAGGAGGCCCCGGCCTTCTCCGGCTGGACTCCCAGGGAGCTGCCGACCTCGGCTGGTTTCCAGTGACGCCCGGGCGGTTTGTGTGGCTCTTGGATCAGGCTGACAGCAGGCACGCGGGCGGCAGTGGGCGGGCTGTGGCCAGTGCCGCCTGTGGTGGGGGTTGGCGGCCGTGGCGCGGGGCCGGTGGGGGTGCAGATTTGATGTCACCTGCAGAACACCAAGCCCAGCAGTGAGGGGGGGAGGGCTGATGGTTACCGAGCCTTTGCAGCTGGGGTAGCGGGAGAAGCGCAGGGGGCTGCGCGCCCCGAGCTGGTGCTCCCGGCGGCCAACCCGCACCTGCAGGGAGCCCAGGCCCCTCCCGCCGGCTCCGACCGCGTCTCTGCTCCCCGCGAGACCTCAGGCCTCCGTGCAGGTGCCAGGCTGCTCAGGGAGTTCTCACCCTCCACACCCGGCACCTGCCTGGGGCTCCACTGCAGGGCAGGCTGGGGTCCGTCGGGGCCCCTGGAGCCCTGTGCAGAGTAGGGGCTGCAGACGCGGCTGAACGCCCGCGTGGACGGTGGCACCTCACGCAGGCTGCAGTAGTACAGGCCGCGGCACACGCGCAGCCCCGTGGGCTTCGTCTCAGCTTCTCCGGCACCGCCCCAGCCCCGGCCTCGCCCTCGGGGGAGGGGCTGCCGCCCTCACTTCCCTCCATGGTCTGCAGCCGGGATGCTGGCGTGGGGGCTTCACGCCCCAGCACCGTGACAGGCGCTTCTGAAGCCGGCGGCTCGGCTGACGACCTTCTCTGAGGCCCCGGGCAGAGCAGCGGTCACGGGCACCAAGCGCCCGCCTTGGCAGCCCCGCGTGAGCCGGCGCCGGCATCCCCCGTGCAAACACGGAGGAGCTTCCGTGGGGCCCGCGGGACACAGGCCTCCTGGGGCCACTCCCTGGGTGCAGGCGGCTGGTGATGGGGTGGGGCAGGCTCCGAGGACAGAGGGCGGTGGGTGGCCTGGGAGCCCGCAGGGGCAGGTGTGCGGCAGGGAGACTGGCGTTGGCTGAGGTTGGGGTGGGAGCGGGTGGCGCGGGCGGCGTTGGCTGAGGTTGGGATGGGAGCCCGCGGTGCGGGCGGGGTCTGTGCTCCGGGCGGTGGGCGGCTGCGTGACCCGTGTTCCAGCTAAGGGGTCGGCCTGTGGCGCAGCGGCTTCAGCGGCCGCCTTGGGCACCTGGGCATCCCAGTGTGGGAGTTCTGGGCTGAGCCCCGGCTGCTGCACTTCCCACCAGCCCCTGCTGACACGGGAGAGCGGTCCGAGCGTGTGGGCCCCTGCAGCCTCAGGGGGGACCTGGATGGAGCTCCTGGCCCCGCCTGGCCCCACCTTGGCTGTCGGACATTTGTGGAGTGAATCAGCGGATGGAAGGCGTGTGTGTGTGTGTGTGTGTGTGTGCGTGTACGCGTGTGTCCCTCTGTCCCTCTGCACTTCAAATAAATAAATAAATAAGTCGAGACGGTGACTGGTTGTGGGGTGGGGGAGGCCAGAGCAGCTGAACAGTGGGTCCTTCGGTATAGACAGTGGTGCTGATCCTGAACAGTGGGGCCTGTGGTGTAGACAGCGGTGCTGATCCTGAGCAGTGGGTCCTGCAGTGTAGACAGGGTGCTGACCTTGGGCAGGGCCTGTGGTGTAGACAGGGTGCTGACCCTGGGCAGTGGGTCCTGTGGTGTAGACAGGGTGCTGACCCTGGGCAGTGGGTCCTGTGGTGTAGACAGGGTGCTGACCCTGGGCAGTGGGTCCTGTGGTGTAGACAGGGTGCTGACCCTGGGCAGTGGGTCCTGTGGTGTAGACAGGGTGCTGACCCTGGACAGTGGGTCCTGTGGTGTGGACAGGGTGCTGACCCTGGGCAGTGGGTCCTGTGGTGTAGACAGGGTGCTGACCCTGGGCAGGGCCTGCGGTGTGGACAGCGGTGCTGACCCTGGGCAGTGGGTCCTGCGGTGTAGACAGCGGTGCTGACCCTGGGCAGTGGGTCCTGTGGTGTAGACAGGGTGCTGACCCTGGGCAGTGGGTCCTGTGGTGTAGACAGGGTGCTGACCCTGGGCAGTGGGTCCTGTGGTGTAGACAGGGTGCTGACCCTGGGCAGTGGATCCTGCGGTGTGGACAGCGGTGCTGATCTTGGGTGGAAGAGTCGGGAGGAGCCGGGGTACAGGAGGAGCCCTGGAGGACGTCCAGCCCGGTGCGCAGGGGAGGGGCGGTCGGCGTGGGGCCCATCTCAGCGCTGGGGCTGCCGAGCTGTCCAGGGACGACAGAGCCTGGAGATCTGCTGCTGCCGCCGAGGCCGGGAAGGGGTGGGGGCGGCAGGGTCTGAGCTGAGGCTGCCCGGGGGTTAGCACAGCCGGGACACGGCCCCCGGCCCCAGGACAGACACAGGCGCTGCCAGCCAGGACGTGGTACAGGCAGGGGTGCGCCCTGCTCTCCTGGGGGTGGGGCCCAGGCCAACCCAGCAAGCCGGGGGCGCTGGAGCCTTGTGGGGGCGGGGCCTGGTCAAGTGCACCCGGGGGTCTGTGCCTTCACCCATGGGGGACGTGGGTGCTGGGCGACGCCGAGGCTGGAGGCCCCCATCCCCGCTGGGTCCCAGGAGCCCCGTGGGGCAGGCTCACTCTTGTCTCCCAGTGTTGAAACCGATGTCTTCCCGAGCCTGCGGGGTCTTAGGGCGGGGGCTTGGTCAGGACAGGACATGGCGATGGTGGGGGAGCGGACACATCGCTTCTCGGGGCCCCTCCCAAACCCCCATCACCCTCGGGACCACCCGAGCTCCAGGGCACCGCCACTGTTACTGAGCAGGTGAGGGAGGGGACGGGGGCACCCTTGGGGCCGGCTGTCCGGGTGGGGGGCCGGGCCGGTGAGGGAGGGGCTGCGGGCAGGTGCTCATCCGCTGGAGAGGGCTGGTGAGAGCTGGCTCCGCGGTGGCCTGGTCAGCCCTGCCTTGGGGACAAGGGAGCAGGAGGCAGGGCAGCCCCCAGGCCCCAGCGGACGGGACGAGGCCCCTCACCAAGGGAGGGCGGTCACCCAGCGTGCAGGCTGCCTCACCGGGCGCAGCTGGCAGTGGTGTCCTGCCAGGCCCGCCACACTCGCCCGAGACGAGGGCTGCTGGGGTGCCGGCCCCCGGGGCCACCCCTGGCCCTCTGGGTCCCGCGAGGGTGGGGCCCAGGAGCTGCCTCCCATGTCCTCCTTGAGCCCAGGGCTCCCCCTGCCCCCACACCCTCTGCCGCCGTCTCTGCTCCCAGCCTCCCTTTGGAAACCGAAGCCTGACACATGTCAGCCACGGCGCAGGCCACGGCACAGGCCACGGCGCAGGCCACGGCACAGGCCTCGTGGGCTTGGTTTTAACTGTGCCGGCAGAAAATGGCGCCAAAGCTTTGCAGGCTCTGGGACGCCCAGGTGCACCTGCGGCCCCCTCGTTGGAGGAAGGTGGGCGGGGCCCTGGGGGTTAGGTGAGGGTGGTCCTGAGGGTGACTCTGCAGGTCCAGGGATCTGCTCTCTGGGGCCCGAGAATAGCCCGGTTCCGAGGACCCTCCCCTGCCCTCCCCTGCCTCAGCTGTGGGGGCTGGGCCTGGGCCTCGCCTGGCCCTGCCTCTCCCCTGCCGCCCACCCTGCAGCCTCCCCCGGATCTCTCCTGGGGTCCGGAGGGGCTCCGCAGGTCGGGGGTTGAGAGGCCACGCCACACGGAACACGGCTCGGGGCAAGGACATGGAGCAACACGGAACGCGGCTCTGCGGGGCCGCCGCCCCTGCCGCAGGTGCCCGCCTCTCCCCCGCACCTGCTCCACCCCCAGCAGGGCGCCCCGCTAATTGGGGATCATTTAAGGAAGCGGCGGCCGAGGTCGACCTTCGCTTAGCGAATAATTTTCAAGCCGTGGAAGTCGTCCTGCCGAGCAGCTGGGGCGGCAGAGAAGCCGCTGGGCGCGTTCTGGTGTCCCCAGAGCATCCAATGAGGCGGCAGGCGCGACGGGCTGATTTCAACGAGTCCCTTATCTGTTAATTAAGGGCATCGGGGGCTGCGTGGGAGGGGCGCGGCGCGGGTGTCTGCCCCCCCCCCCCGCCCCGAGCGCTCGGCTCCGCATGTGGCCCAGCAGTGCTTCTGCGAGGCTTCCGGGCCGCCCGAGGCGCGGGGGCGCCTGGCCGAGGCCCACGTTAGCGCTGCCCCCTGCGGCTGCCGCCGCTCTTAATAAGACGGTTGGTTTGGGCCGTGAGCGAAGTGTACAGCTAACTAATGTGTCTGTAGCTTGGAATTATTTATTGCCCGAGATTGCTCAGCCTGAATTTCCAATACATAATTCATATTTTGAAGATTTTTCCCCCCTGAGCTCAGAGCTGAGAGGAAGCAAGCCCCGGGCGACGAGGCCGCGACAGCCGGGCAGCGGAGGAGGGCGTGCGAGCCTGGGAGAGCCGGCCGCAGCAGACCAGCGCCGGTCCCGGAAGGGGAGCGCCTGCCTCCACAGGGGTGCACCTGCTCTGCCCCCCACCCCCGCCCTCTGAGCTGCCAGCCGGGCTGCTGCCCCCTCCCCTGCCGCTGCGCAGAGAGAAAGGCAGGTCGGGAAGTGGGGAGAGAGTGGTGCACCCGGAAGGCACTCGTGGGCGCAGCTGGGCCCGGAGGCAGGCGGCGTGCTGGGGGCCCTGGTACCCCTGTTCTGGAGGGGCCGGGCCCGGGGCCCTGTGATGTGCACGGGCCTCCGAGTCACGGGGTGACCGAGAGCCTGTGGGGAGAAAGGCCCGGAGCCAATGGGACAGGGAAGGAGGCTGGAAGGGGATCGCCGCCGAGAGAGCCAGGCCGACGGGTGGGCGGGAGTGGCCGGCCCGACCTCGCCGTGAACGTGGGAGCGTCCCTGCACAGCCACGGCCACCACAGCTAAGCCGGGACGCCAGCGAGGAGCGTGGGGATGAGGAGGCGCGGTGCAGGGCCCGGCGGGGCGGGCGAGCAGCCGTGCGCCACACAGACCACGGCTCGGTGACGGGAGAGGCAGATCAGAGCCCGGCAGGACGTCCTAGTCGGCGCTCGTCCGTTCTGCAGCTGGGGGAGCTGGGCGGCGGGCGAGCCGGAGGAAGCGGGAGTAACCCCTTCACACGCGTGTGTGTGTGCAGGTGCACGTGTGACCGTGTGTGCATCTGTGTGCATGCATGGGCAGGCATGTTGTATGTTGTATGCCTGTGTGTCTGGTGTGTGCAGTGCAGGGCTCACCTATGTACTCCATGTGGGTGTTGTGTATAGGTGACAGGTGCACGGGCACACTGTGCATGTGTGTGTTCACGCATGGCACATGGTGCACACATGTGAGTGTATGCGTGCATGCCCGTGTGTGCGGTGCCCGTGGTGTCTGTGATGGTGGGGAGATAGCAGAGGCCCCCAGGTGCCTCAGTGCCCACGGAGCTGTGATTCCCTCTGGGAGATGAGAGCAGGTGCCCAGGGAGACCCCCGCACGGCCTCTGTACCCGGGTCCCAAGACACCGCTGCCTTCTGGGGTGACCCGAGCTTGGGGCAGGGGAGTCTTTCCCAGGCACCAGGGGACCCTCCCCTCCTCACGCCCAGAGTGGGGCTTCTCGGCCCGGTCCCCCTGCTGGGGGATCATGTGCAGCTTTCGTGGGGCTGCCCTGAGCCTGGCTCCCCGCGCGTGCCCGGAGAAATCCCCCCAGCCCCTCCAGCCCCCGTGGGGCTGACCCCACTGCCGGGAGCCCTGAGCTAACTGGGCTGCCCCATGGGGGCCCCAGGCGCCCACTCTTCCCAGGGTGGCTTGGTGCTAATTCCCCTCCGGGCCCCGGGGTGGAGCAGAGAAGTCGAACCCCATTTTATGTGGGGGGCCCCATCCTTCCTGGCTGCGGGGCTGGGCTGGGGCAGGAGGGGGGGCAGTCAGGTCCTCAGAGGGGGTGGGGGAGGCCATATCCCCAGAGTGGGGTTTTTTAAATCATACATGAAGTGGACGCCCCCTGTCTGCTCACGGGAGTGCCACGTGCCCCTGCCGTGGGGAGCGGGCCCCGTGCTGACGGGGTGCCCACCGGCAGAAGGCAGGGGTCGGGGCGCCCAGGCCCTGCTGCGGCTGTGACCCCGGCCGGGCGGCCTCAGACCCCGAGGGCCGGGCGCGCTGTGTCTGAGCCAAGCCCGTTTTTCTGGAGTTGGATGCCAGCTGTTTTCGCCCCTCTCGGGCGACATGCGTGGGCAACGTGGCAGCTGTAGCCACTCCACCCCGGCGTCCCTGCCGGCCGAGCCGGGAGGCGGGAGGTGCGATGTGGGCGCCCACCCGTCCAGCGGCCCCTCGAGACTACGTGAGCTGAGAGTGAGTCTGATAGTCCATGGGAAGGAGGGGTCTGCCTCCTGTGTGGGCCCGGGGAGCCGCAGGGACACCAAGAGCTGTGTAGCCAGGGTGGAGGCACCCAGGGGCTCCGGCCCAGCAGGACGGGAGGGCTCGCTCCGCCAGCAGAGGCCTGGCCAGCGCAGGTACTGAGGGCTGGGCGTGCAGGGAGGAGGCGACCAGAGGCGGGGGCCGAGACCCCCTCAGCAACGCCGGCCGGGAAGCCAGCCGGGGGCCGCTTGCTCCCCTCCCCCACTCTCACCAGGTTTTGAGAACAGCAGATGGGTGTCGGGGGCTGCAGGTCCCACCCACAATCCCAGGCTGCAGGCTGGGCGGGGAGCGGGCGGGGTCCCCCTCGCTGGTGCCTGGAGCTGCCGGTAGCAGGAACTCCCCTGCGGTTGTCTGGAAAGTTCTGTGTCTGCCCAGCGCCCAGGGCAGCTGGTGGATCCCACACCGTGTCCCCTTCTTCCCCAGGGTAACTCCCCTGGGGCTTGGCTGTGGCCGCGTGACCGGCTCTGCCCCCGTGGGCGGCGCCTCCTGGGCCTCATTCCGGCTCCTGCCTCGCGGGAGGACGTGAGGCCCCGGAACCAGGAGCAGAGGTGTCTCACGGGCCGGTTTTCTGAGGCTTCACCCACCTGGGTGCCTGTGGGTGGGGGCGGGGTCTGCGACTGTGCCGCGGCCCTGGGGGAGAGGGCAGGGCCCGGCCGAGCGCCCGTCTCTGATCAGAGGGGCTGTGGGCCTTGGGGTCCCCGTGAGACCTCATCAGACCTGGCCAGCCTGCTGGACTCCGGCTGATCAGCGATTCATCAAAGAGCTCTTCCCGTCGCCGAGGCCAGATGGTCGGCCTGCATCAGACGGAGCCCGGCTCCACCAGGCAGGGAATTAAGGGCCCCCGCACGTGTTTCTGAACTTCTGGGGGTGCCGGTCTTCCGGCATTTTCTACTTGTATCAGCGCTGAGGGGGAGCAGCCCCCACCTCCCTCCCACTGCAGCGGGACCCCGGGGGGCCGGGCTTCGCTTTCAGGAGTGAGCGTGTGTGTGCACGCACGTGTGAGCACAGAGCTGCACACCAGCACGCGTGTTGGAGTGTGTACGTGTGCACACGCGTGCCAGAGGCACCTTCACGCCATTGCACACGCCTGCACGCCCACGTGTGAGTGTACTGTCTGTGTGTGCACAGGCACGCGGGGTGCAGGTGGAGGGACAGCCGTGGCAGGGTGGCCGCAGGGCTGCCGCGCCCCGGAATGCTGTCCCCCGGGACTGAGGCCCTGACCAGCCCGGAGGTGCCCCCGCGGGGACGCCCCTGGGGGAGTCACTGAGGCTCTCGGCTGACGGCGCCGTCTCCCAGTGGGAGAGAGGCCCCTTCCGCACAGGTGCCCGGGCCGTTGTAGGGGGCTCTCCTCCCCTTCACGTCCCCCACCGAGCCTGGGCCTGGGTCCCTGCCCGGCCCCTAGCCCAGGTGAGGGAAGGTGGCGATGGTGTGGGCAGGGGGCAGGGGAGGCCCCTCCTGCTCGGGCTGCCTCGGGGTGCTCACATGGGTGCTCAGAACCTGCCCCGCTGGGCCCTGGCAGCGTCCTGTCCCTGGTGGTCCGGCCCCTCCGAGGACCACGACGGAGCTCAGCCTCCCGGGACCCCTTGCACCCAACAGGCTCCGAGGGGTAAACTGAGTCAGCTTCTCCCAGGCCCTCGGTGCCTAAGTCCCGCCCTCTGCGTCCTGTGGGGGCCTGCCTGTCATCCCGAGATCCCGCCCTCTGCATCCTGTGGGGGCCTGCCTGTCATCCCGAGATCCCGCCCTCTGCGTCCTGTGGGGGCCTGCCTGTCATCCAAGTCCTGCCCCTAACCCTCCAGACGGCTGGGCCGGCCCTCGGAGGTGCCCTTCACCTGCTCTGCCAAGCTCATTATGGTGAAAAGTGGCCTCTGCCATGGGCCGCAGCCCTGCACAGAAGGGGCCTGGGTGACCCAGCTTTGGGACGAGGCTGTGATGCACCCGCTCAGTGGCCGAGGACAGAGGCTCACTCCAAGGCCCCGGCCAGCAGACGCTCGGTGCGTGGCATGGCCGCACACGGCGGGGTCTGTCCGACCTCCTGACTGCCCAGGGAGGGGCCGCCAGCTCCTGGGCCCGTGGCCGCCCTGTCTGAAGGTCAGGGGCGCTGTGGTGTGTGGCTCACGGGTGGGGAGGATCAGAGTCCAGGCGCCCACGGAGTGTGCCACACCCACGGCCCAGGACCCTCGCGCAGGTGAGCTGAGCTGAGCCAGCAGGAGACAGGGAGACTGGAACCAGCACCCCTTGGCGGGGGGTCTGGAGGACCCCACCTCACCCTCCTGGCTGAAGACCCCGCTGTCCTGACTTGTATCCAGTGGCCAGGGAGCCACAGCCCCGACCCCCGGGCTGCCTCCAGTCAGGGTCTCTTGCGGCGCTTGGACAGAAGCCCCCGGCCTCGGAAGACCCCAGCGCCCCACCACTCCCACGCTGATCCCGGCAGAGCCCGCGGCGCCCGCCTGGCAGGTGCCTCCCACACCTGCGGGGCTCTCTGTGTCACTCTGAACAACAACAAAAAGCCCCTGCTCCCCCAGCATTGCTTCTGCTGCTTCCGTCGTGCCGCTTGGGGAGGGACGGCCCTCCGGAGCCTCAGTTTTTACATCTGTGAAATGGGGATGACAGTGACCCCGTGCCCAGGGGCTGAAGTGGGAGGACTCTGGGGCAGGCTCTAGGAGCTGCCAAGGGCTTCTCAGGGCTCTGCCCCCAGCGTCCGACGCTTCTCCGGCCGGGAGTCCGTGCTGCACTGGCCCGCGAGTCACCGCCTGGGGACCTGCCCAGGTTGATCTGCGGGGTCTCTGCTCCCCTCCCAGCCACTGTCCAGAACCATGGCCGTGCCGGAGTCCTCGCCTGGCGCCACCGTCTCTGCTACCGTAGGCGGAGGTCCCGGCAGAGGCTGTGGGGCTGGGGGTCAGGAGGGGGACACCCCGTGCCCTGCCGCTGCCCCTTCCCCGCGTCCCCTGCCCCGGCTTGGCTCTGGCCTCCCCTCTGTCCAGCCCGGGACCAGGACAAGGAGCTGCTGGCTGTGTCCGGTGGTCGCAGATGCACTGCGGGCTTTGCCGCCTCCTGCAGGCTCCTTGGGGGGCCGTGGGGGGCCCCGCCCTGCAGGCTGGGGCTCCGAGCCGGGAGCTGCGCTGAGCTGGAAGGCTGGGTTTGGTACGTCTCCAGGAGGCCGCCCCGCCCGGGAGCTGAGTTGAAACGAGGCAGCCGATTGATCTGCTCGTGCGGCTCTGGCCGCGGCCTCCGGATCGGGGACTGCGTGGTCGGCGCTGGGGCTCCCGGCCCTGCTCTCCGCTCCCTCCTTTCATCTCCCTCCACCCGGGAGCTCCGTTCCTGAGTTCCAGGCCCGCCCACGGCACGGAGAAACACACGCAGCGGCTCCCTTGGCCTGGCCTCACGGCAGCATCCGCCCCAGCCGGTGCCCCGGGAGCCCCAGGCTCAGGAACGTGGCCTCTGAGCCGGGTGTGGCCCTGAGGGGCTCCTGGGAGGAAGAGGGGCCCACAGGGCGATGCCGCTGGAGGCTCCTCCTGTCCCCTCCTCTCCCCTTCCCTCCTCCTACTGCTCCCCCTCCCCTAGGGGATGAGTAGGGAAGGGCCCAAGGGGGAGGCAGAACAGGGCAGGGGCTCTGGGGGCTCGGGGCTTGGGGGGGCACGGAGCAGGAGGGGCTGGAGCAGAGGCCAGGAAGGGGCTCCAGGGTGAAGGTCAGGGTCGGGCTTTGCCACGGGGGCTTCGGTGGATTTGGTGGCTTTGAGTGGGGGAGATGCTGGTGCGGTACCGGCAGAGCCTGGGTCCTGGGGACTCAGAGGACTCGGTGTGTGTGGAGGGGCGAGGGGCGAGGGGAAGGTCGGGACAGTTGAGAGGTGGGCTTGGTGAGACCCCGGGAGGCCGTCCAGAGCCACCCTGGCTCCCGTCCGACCAAGGATGTGCCTGGGGCTGGTGTCACCGGCCAGGGAGCAGCCGTGTGCTGGGGGCGGGGACGCGCAGACAAACAGCCTGGGCCTCGCCTGCCAGGGACCCTGGGGGCTCGGCCTCCTCAGTCCTGGCCCCCGGGGATCTCCCAGCCTTCGACTTGGCTCTGTCAGCCCATTCCACAGTGAGAGAAACTGAGCCCTGAGCCGTGTCAGGAGGGCAGGCAGGCGACGGGTGGAGTTAACGCCCTAGGGCCGGGGAGGCCGGCAGCTTCGCCCACACAGCCCGATAGGGTGGGGCAGGCCCAGGGGACGCAGCACTTTGCAGCCAGAGAGGTGGACACCAGACGGCCCGAGCCGGCTGCCCAAGGCCTGGGTCGGCCAGAGCCCATCCCCCGGCCCCTGCACCGTCTCTGCCAGCCTGTGCCACGCTGCCGAACTGATCCAAAATGGAGCTCCATGAGCTCCGGGAGCGGGTTGTGTCCTGTGGTCATTAATATTCATCACACTCGTTAGCATTAACGAGGCCGAAGCAGCAGCCTCTCCTGTTTGTTCTGGCGACCACCCCAGGTGCTGCCGTGTCCCCCACCGCTGACGCGGGCGGGCAGGACGCCGAGGCTCAGAGACACCAGATACTTCCGGTCCAGGGCAGAGCTGGAGGCGGTCACACATCCGACCGCGGGGTCTCCAAGCTCCCGGCGCCTCCTGGACCCCCAGGAGGAAGCAGCCACCACGCAGCTCCTGCTCTCTGGCTGCAGAGCTGCCGGCTCCCCCTCCTCCCCCCCGCAGTCCGCCGGAGGCACAGGAGCAGGGACAGTGGGTGCCTGGCGGGCTGGGCTGGGTGTCATCGTGCGTGGAGCCCGGCAGGCGTCACGCCAGGAACTGGGGCACAGGAGACGCCTGTGCAGAGCGCTCCCCTCTCGGCGCCAGCCCCGGGCCCCACGCGGCCGGCATGGTGGGCATGGCCTAGATTCCAGAGGGAGAAAAAGCCCCCAGACCAAAACGGAAACCGCCCAGGCCCGAGTGTGGGCGAGTCACGACTCGGGACGTGCCGCCAGGGCTGCCTGCACGCACAGGGCTGCAGCCTCCCCAGGCAGAGTCAGCACTGGGTGGGGGCCGGCCGGGGGTCCGCTCTGTTAAGAGCTGTGGTGGGCACCTGGGGGTCAGCCCAGGGACCGGGCTGGGGGCGGGGGAGCCCGAGCCACTTGCCAGGAAGCCGAGGCGTGATCCTCATACTGCCAGGCCTGCAGCTGCCGGGGACAGGGTGGGGAGGCCCCGTGGGGAACTGGTAGTGGCCCCCTAACCGCTGAGTGACGTGGGGGGTGAGGAGGGAGACCACCCTGTCCAGGCTCAGGCCCTGGCAAGGCGAGGGGCCGGGTTTTGTTAGAGCAAAGGAGATGATCGGTGCTCGGGGTGAGAGGCGGCCGGGGCTGGTGAGAGGTGACCGGGGCTGGTGAGCGATGGCCGGGGCTGGTGAGCGATGGCTGGGGCTGGTGACTTCCGGGCACGGTCAGGGCTCCCAGGTTCCCAGGGCATCCCAGCAAGTGCCTGTGGAGACTGGGGACTCCGAAGTGGAGGTTTGTGGGCACAGAGAGTGCTCCTGGGCACTGGACGGAGCGAGCAGGCCACAGCGTGGCTGGGCTGTGTCCCGGGCAGGTGCACGGGCTCTGGAGGGAGTGGGCGCCAGTGCTGGGGGGTCAGGTGCTCGGCCCGGGTGGAGTGCACTGCGCACAGCCACGGGTGCGGGAGAGCCACAAGGTCGTGGGGGCTCCGTGCTGCGGTTCCCACGAGGAAACTGGCCAGGCAGAGTCCAGCCTTGGAGGGGACGCTGGGAAGAGACCAGGGGAGATGCCGGTGCTGGCCTGGCGCCGCAAGGACCAAGTGCTCCGTGGCAGAGACGTCTGGGACTTGGTGATGTTCGGCACGGGGCAGGCAACCTGGAGCCAGCGCCCTGGTGGGGAGGTGGATTGACCCGGGACGCCGGCAGCTCCCGGGCTCAGAAGGCACTTGTGGGAAGGGGCGGAGTGGGCGAATCGGCCTTGGCGGCCCCTGCACAGGGGTCTTGTAGCCCCACCCCATGCTAACGTTTCTCTTTAGTACCAGTGGTTCCTGTGCAGAACCAGCGCTGCCCCCACCCCCTGTGCGTGGCCTCCTGCTGCCCGCATGGGTCACAGGTCTCACCGAGCCCGCGCAGGGAGACGGGCCATCGCTGGGTGGGGCAGAGTGAGGCCAGAGCTGCCGCGTTCCTCACTGGTGCCTCCGCTGGCTCGGCCTTTTGCGTAACCAGCCCGGTGGGGCTCGTGTTCCTGGTTGGGGCTGAGGGGTCAGCCACGCTGGCGGCCTCGGGTCGGTGGAGAATCCCGCCAGGGCTCAGCATTCTCCCCTCCCGACCACTCCGCGGGCCTGGCTGCTGGCCACAGCTTTGGGTCATGCGCAGGGCGTGCGTGCCAGGGTCCAGCGAGCGAGCCCCCGCGGAGGGGAGCCACGGAGAGACCCCCGCAGAGCTTCAGAGTGGACGTGAGGGGGGCGCGGGGGCTCGCCTTAGCCGTGGGGTCTCCAGATCACAGCCCCTGCCCAGTCGCCAGGATGAGGGCCTTGCAATTGCCGGGTGCTGGGTCGGGTGGGGGTGGCATTCGGAGCAGGAGGAGGCGCGGGCCCGTGCGTGTTACCAGGTGGGGGCGGGCGGCTGGGAGGCGGCTCTGGCAGCCGGGCCGGCATTATATTTGGGTAGAGTAGGTGGCTGCCTACGAGGCGCGATTTCACAGGCTGTGGGGGCCCCTTGCAATCCCAAAATACCTCCTGCACCTGCTCCTGCTGCTGCAGCCGCTCCGATAAGAGAACAGCTTCTCCATGCCTGCGTGGGAGGAGAGCCAGCCCGCCCCCCATGGCCCGCGTCGGCCCGACCCCGACAAGGAGCAGGTGCACCTCGGATGGGGGCTGGCACGGCCACGCGTGCCGAGTCCAGGAGGGCCCACCGGGAGCTCAGGCTGCTGCCTCTCCCGCTGGCCGTGCCAGCCTCTGCCGCAGCTCCAGCTTGGACATTCCCCTGCCTGCGAGAGTGGTGCCGGGCAGAGCGAAGCTGAGGGGACCCCTGGGTCCACGCACCCCACTGCCTGTCGTGCACGGCACCCCCGCACGTGTCGGGGCGAGTCTGGTGGGGAGCCTCTTAGCTGGGGCTTTGTGGGTGGGCAGCAGATCCACTGGGCAGTGAGTGGGGTTGGGAGGTGACTTGCCCCTGCAGTCGTGGGATGGCTGTGGAACTGGCAGGGTAAAGGGTCCCAAAGGGCCGAGGGCCTGGGGAGCCAGAGGGAGGAGGCATGGAGAGTCAGAGGGGGGAGGCGTGGGGAGCTGGAGGTGGGAGGGGTGGAGAGCTGGAGGGAGGAGGTGTGGTGAGCTGGAGGGGGGAGGGGTGGAGAGCTGGAGGGAGGAGGGATGGAGAGTCAGAGGGGGAGGTGTGGTGAGCTGGAGGGAGGAGGGATGGAGAGTCAGAGGGGGAGGTGTGGTGAGCTGGAGGGAGGAGGCATGGAGAGTCAGAGGGAGGAGGCATGGAGAGTCAGAGGGGGGAGGCGTGGTGAGCCAGAGGGAGGAGGGGTGGAGAGCTGGAGGGAGGAGGTGTGGTGAGCTGGAGGGGGGAGGGGTGGAGAGCTGGAGGGAGGAGGTGTGGTGAGCTGGAGGGGGGAGGGGTGGAGAGCTGGAGGGAGGAGGGATGGAGAGTCAGAGGGGGAGGTGTGGTGAGCTGGAGGGGGGAGGGATGGAGAGTCAGAGGGGGAGGTGTGGTGAGCTGGAGTGGGGGAGGGATGGAGAGTCAGAGGGGGAGCCGGTGGGGGAGGTGTGGGGAGCTGGAGGGGGGAGGCGTGATGGTCCACACGACAGCGTTTTTGCCGACACCTGAGCACCTGTCAAGTACCAGGCTCTTGAGCAGGGACACGGGACACTGGAGCTGCCACCACATCCGAGCTCTGGGCCGGGGCAGGACCGCTCAGCTCCCCTCCGTCACCCTGCAGGCCAGGGGCACAGCGCCCAGTGCGGTCAGTGCTGGAGGAGCCTTCCTGAAGATGGGGCGCACATTCGGGGTCTCCGTCCCCCGGTGACGCTGACAGACGCCGGCTGTCCTGCAGAGGCAATGGACGCCGCCACCAGGCTGTGCGCGGGATTTCTTCAGTGCACCCTGGGGACCCCTGGGCCCAGGGTCGGGGTGGAAGGGACAGGCAGGGGAGTCTGGAGAGCCTGCGCAGCCCCCAACTCCACAGTAGCGGGGGAGCCGGGGCCTTGAAACCCACTCCCCTTCCACCACTCAGGCCTGGGGGGCCCTGGGCCACGGGCAGGAGGCAGTGGGGACACAGGAAGCCCCCACAGCGGGAGGTCTCCACGTGTGTGCATGTGTCACTGTGTGTGTGTGTGACTGTGCACGTGTGTGCACGTGACTTCGTGCACGTGTCTGTGTGACTGTGAGTAGCTGTGCTGACTGCACGCGTGTGTGACTGGTGCGTGAGCGAGCAGGCAGTGAGCGTGTGCAGGAGCGGTATACGTGGGGGTGTCAGCAGGGAGGCGGCCGGGAGGGGGAGGAGGGGCCCTCGGATGGACGCCCCCAGCCCCGCTCTGCCGGCCGGTGCTGCCTTCCCCTCTGTTCCTCTCAGTCCAGCCTCTGACACCAGGTCCAGCCTCTGACACCAGGGAGCTGAGCCCAGCTGGGCTCAGGCAGAGGCCGAGGGTCTGGAGGTGGGGGTGGGGGATGGGGGAGGGCAGGCCAGGGGGGCCTGGGTGGGGGGACCGGGGAGTGCCGGCCCAGCTCCGTCTTCTGCCCACCGTTCCTGCGGTGTCTGACCGGGCTCCCGCGGGGGGGGGGGGGATTTGAGGCCCGTTACAGCCGTGCTTCTGCGGGATGACGGCAGCGTCCCTATCTAACACGGGGACATTGATCCTGCGTCTTCCAGAGGAGCCGAGCGCCCGCTGGGCCCCAGACAGGACGCCGCCCACTGCCTGCTCCTGGGCAGGCCGGGCCGAGCGGCTGGGGCTGGTCCTCGTATGGGGGCTTCGCGGGGAGGCGCCGGGCCAGTGCAGGCTGGGGGCGGACTGGGGGCTGTGCATCTGCCCGACAGGCTCTTGGGGGAGGGTGGAGGGCCCACCCCTGCACGGGGCAAACAGGCGGGGAGCCACGGCCCGCCGTCCCGGGGTGGAATCCCCGCCCCTCCGCATCCCCGCCCATCCGCATCCTGGCTGCTGACCCCCTCTCCCCGCGGAGGCCCCAGGCACTGCTCAGAGGAGGGGCTGCCCGCCCTGGGCTGTCCCTGCGCGACACAGGTGCCAGCTCCGGCCACCGCCCGGCCCTCCCACGGGGTGGCAAGACCAACTCTCCGCCTGCCCCTCCCCTGCCCCTGCACCCTCTGGCCCCCAGGGTTCCCAGGGTGGGTGCAGACACACCGTGTCCCCGCCCCTCCCACAGAGGCTCGGGCGCCTCAGACACCAGCTCCTGCCCGACTCTGGTGGGGCCAGGGCTCCCTGGCCTTGAGCTCACGGTGCCAGCCCCTGCCGGACGCTGGGCTCCGGAGGCTTCTCCTCCTGGGTGCGCTTCGGCACCTGTGCCGCTGGGGTGCCCGGAGCAGCTGTGCGGAGCAGATCCCACAGGTGGGCGCTTGGCGGCCGAACTCCTCACTGCTTTTCTTTCTTTTATGTATTTGGGGCTGGCGCCGCGGCTCACTAGGCTAATCCTCCGCCTTGCGGCGCCGGCACACCGGGTTCTAGTCCCGATCGGGGCACTGGATTCTGTCCCGGTTGCTCCTCTTCCAGGCCAGCCCTCTGCTGTGGCCCAGGAGTGCAGTGGAGGATGACCCAAGTGCTTGGGCCCTGCACCCCATGGGAGACCAGGAAAAAGCACCTGTCACCTGGCTCCTGCCATCGGATGAGCGCGGTGCGCCGGCCGCGGCAGCCATTGGAGGGTGAACCAATGGCAACGGAAGACCTTTCTCTCTGTCTCTCTCTCTCACTGTCCACTCTGCCTGTCAAAAAAAAAAAAAAAACTGTGACCCCGCCGTCTGTTACCGAGTCTGCCTGCGCCGGACGGGAGCGCTGCCATCCGTCGCGAGGAGGAGCCAGGCCCAGGAGGCGGCGGCTCCGGCTGCGTCTCGGGCCTGACGTCCACCCTCCCTTGCTCTGTGACCCCGGGGGAGCTGGGGGGCAGGCGAGCGCCCCAGCACCGGAACCCCACAGGGCCAGCGGCCCGGGTGCCCCTGCTCCCAGCCTGGGGGGTCGTCCCTGCCCTGCTCCTCGGCGCCTCCTCCCGGTTGAGTGCCCTGTGCCCCCCCGCAGCACACGCCAGGCGCGGGGCCACCCTAGGGCCAGACTCGCCCTGGCCGCCGTCCTCCTGAATCAGGCCGGGCTCCCGTCCAGGGTCAGGGCCATGGCTGCCCTGGGCCATCGTCTGCTCTGCTGCCTGCTGTCCCCTCCCCGGAAGGAGGCGCACCCCCTGGGCCAGACGGGAGTGGAGCTTGCACCTCCAGGCTGAGCGGGGCTGCCAGGGTCAGAGCCGGACTCTGGGCTCTGGGCACTGCCCTCCAGCCCCTCACGTCTGCCCCCGCGGGACGGGCGGTGACTGCTTCTCCACTCCTACGTGGGCTTCTGCGCAGCTGGCCGCGTTCCAGTCCAGTGGGGGGGCGGCCGTGGGTGCCTTCCTCCCGCTCCCTCCATAACCCAGGGCGGGGCCCCCGGTCCTGTCAGGCCACCGGCCGCCTGCCACGTGGCAGGGGGATTGGGCCATGGCTGACAGGATGCCGCGGGAGCCTGCAGTCAGGTGGCAGAGAGGAGCTGGGGCCGCCTCCCCCAGGCTGGGCGCCTGGTGTGCATCCCCCTCTCCATAGGGCTGACGTCTCTGGGGGCCGCCTGTCTTGGGTTTTCTGCTCCCGTATCCTGCGTCTGCACCTCCCGGGTCTCAGATGAGTCATTCATTAATTCATGAATTCCTCCTGTAATTCCCGAGAGCCGAGCTCACACCTCCAGGGCCTGCGCCCCCTTCTGCTACGCTAAATGCCCGTGGACGCCGACTCGTCCAGATGTCTTCCTAGGTCCCGCGAGTGGCTGTGGGGGGTTTGGGCCTGGACGAGTGGACAGGGAGGGAGTCGCAGGGTGTGGCCGGGTCTCTGTGGGGACCCACGGCTGAGCCCTGGCACCGAGCCCCTCTGCCCTGGGGCTCCGGCTTCCCAGTCGCTCCCGTGGGGCACCTGCGGTGATGGGCGTCTGTGACGCAGGTCTCGGGCCCCCGCACCTGCAGGGACCGGGCACAGGGCTCCGGGCTGGGCCCCGGCCGGCGATAACTGTGACCGTTCAGGAATCTGACTCCAGGCCTCTGCTTGGTGCCTGCTTGTCCAGCCCTGCGTGGTCCACGCCATCCACGTGACGTGGCCGCCAGGGAGGGGCGCGAGTTCAGGCAGGGAGAAAGTCACCCCAGCTCCACGCCGCGGCCGCAGCAGGCTGGGGGCGGTGCTCCGGGCTGCAGAGGGTCAGAGCCGGACCCCTGCCCTCGCCGGGCGCCCAGGGCCCTGGGCACAGCCAGGCCGCGAGCCACGCCCCCCCGGGCCTCGGTGTCCCCTCCTGGCCGACGCCCGTCCTGCTCTGAGTCTGCGTCTGCGGCCAAGCGGCGCTGTTGATCTCAGATGTAATTCTTTTGCCTCGGGATTACACATTCTGGAGTAAAAGTGAAATAAGACCTTGCGGATAATGGATGCAACACTCTCTGACCTAACGTTCACATGCCGCATCAAGGCAGGGAATGAATCGGTAAGATTGAGGGCGGCGGGAAGCCCCGGCCGGGCGAGAGAGCCGCGGGGGGAGCGGGCACGCGCCGCTGGTTTGCTCTGACGTTAGCGCACTAAGCCTTGGCCTGTGATCTCGCCCAAAGCTACACCAGGCCCAGCGAGCGCGGGAGGGGCCGCACGCCCACGCCCAGCCCGGGTCCTGCTGCTTCTGGGGGTGGGGGGAGGTGAGCTGTCGGGCTGGGGAGGTGAAGGGGGCCGGGTGGGCGCAGAAGGCACAGCTGGAGGGGCCGGGGGGGTGCCGGGCCGAGCTGCCCTGGAGAGAGCAGCTGCCCCTCCCCTGGGTGACAGACCCTCGGGGGTGAGTGTGCACTGGGCGGGCTGTCTGCCTCCAGTCAGGCCAGCCCCCGCCCCCTGGAGCCCCCCCCCCAACTGAACCTCAGAGTGCCCGGCTCTCCTGGAAATGAAGTTCAGCTGGAGGGGCCGGCGCCGTGGTGGAGCGGGCGCAAAGCCGCCGCCTATAGGGCTGGCATCCCATATGGGCGCCGGTTTGAGTCCCGGCTGCTCCACCTTCCATCCAGCTCTCTGCTATGACCTGGGAAAGCAGTGGAAGATGGCCCAAGTGCTTGGGCCCCTGTACCCGCGTGGGAGACTTGGAAGAAGCTCCTGGTTCCTGGCTTTGGATCGGCTCAGCTCCGGCCATTGCAGCCAGCTGAGGAGTGAACCCAAATGACCCTGCAATCGCTGTTGACCTTGAGCGGCCAGTGTGGGGTGGGGAGGTCACCTGTGGTCAGGGAGCCTCCGGAGGAGGAAGGGCTGGCCCTCCGGTGGTTCCTGCGAGACCACAGCAGCCAGACCGCAGCTGCCAGAGCAAGTCCTGGCCAGAGGTGCTCCCAGTGGGTGCTCGGCACCCCATAGTCCCTGGCCAGGACCTGGGGCTGAGAACGTCAATCCCCCAGCCATGCTTGGCTCAAATACGCAAGGACACACAACCACCATTTTCCTGTCTCTTTTCTCCTTGGCTGCCAGGGAGCTCACAGCTGAACTTGGCTCAGCTGCAGAAGCGACGCCTGCCCGGGTGTAGAGAGAGCCCCTCCCCGGCTCGTACCAGGGCTCTCCCTGAGCTTCCTGGGGGCCGACGGCACTGCTCCTTGGGGGATGGACACCCCTCCAGCCGGGCCTCCTGCCTTTCAGCTGCAGGTCCCCATGGGGTTCACAGATGGATGGAGCTTACCTCACTGGGTGCTGCAGGCTGGTGACGTGAGACCCGCCCCTCTCCTGGGCCTCCAGCTGTCAATCTGGGGCGAGCAGGGTGGGGCAGACTGCATTGGCTCCGCCCCCAGGAACCCTGCGCCTCGCTGGGCCGTCTCCACTCTCCTCCCGACAGGCTCGATGTTTTCCCAGATCCCAGTGCCGCGGACGCCGGAGGGGTTCCCGGGAAGTGGCCACACTGGCCACACTTCTGCCCTGGAAGTGTAGCCGGTGGCCAGGGCGTGCCACGCCCCCCGCGCTGCGGTGTGAGGGTGTGCACCCAGGGCTCTCGGTGTCGAGGGGCCAGTCCCGGGCCCCCATCCGCCCTCATGGCACCTGCAGCCTGGGCTGAGGGTGAGGGTCGTTTCTATCCTATTTGTTTCCATTTCACGGTCATCATTAACTTAAAAAAAAAATTCCTTCCAGGAAACAGAAGCAAGACCCAGTGTCCACAGCCTGGTGTTCTGATGGGACCTGAGGAGTGGACTTACATGGTGACCCAGCCTCCTAACGTCACAGCGCTGGGGGGTCCCAGGGCACAGGAGCCCCCTATGGCACAGCGCTGGGGGGTCCCAGGGCACAGGAGCCCCCTATGGCACAGCGCTGGGGGGTCCCAGGGCACAGGAGCCCCCTATGTCACAGCGCTGGGGGGTCCCAGGGCACAGGACCCCCTATGGCACAGTGCTGGGGGGTCCCAGGGCACAGGAGGCCCCCTATGGCACAGCGCTGGGGGGTCCCAGGGCACAGGAGCCCCCTATGGCACAGCGCTGGGGGGTCCCAGGGCACAGGAGCCCCCTATGGCACAGCACTGGGGGGTCCCAGGGCACAGGAGCGCAGACCTGGGGGCGTGGAGAGGCACAGCCAGGCCACTCCCTCCTCGAGGTCTTAAAGGAAACTTACTGGGGTGTGGACAGCGCAGGGCTGGTTGTGAGCGGTAGACAGGGGGTCAGAAATCAGCCTGGGAGGAGAGAGAGGGAGGAGTGAAGGGGAGAGAGAGAGGGAGAGAGAGGGAGAGAGAGGAGACAGAGGCAGACAGAGGCAGACAGAGGCAGACAGAAGGAGAGAGAGGGAGAGAGAGGGAGAGAGAGGGAGAGAGAGGGAGAGAGAGGGAGAGCAAAGCACGCAGAGAGGGAAGCAGCAGCCCGGGAGCTGCCCGGTGCTTCCCCCTACAGCGTCCTGCCCAGGCCCCGGTAATGTGACTGATGGCCCCAGGCAGGGCCCCAGGTTCCCTCTCTGCTGGCGCCCTGAGAACCCTGGGTCCTAACCCCTGGGGCGGGTTGACCTGCTGCTCAGCCAGCTCACCCTCTGACACCTGTCTCGTGGGCAGTGACGGCCCCTGACACAGTGGACAGTGCTGGCCCCTGTCTCGTGGCAGTGATGGTGGTACCTGTCTCCGTGGCAGTGACGGCACGGAAGAGGCGAGGGGCCGTGGGGAGGGTGAATCTTCCAGCCCCGGCCAAGGCGTTCAGAAGTGGCCGGGAAGTGGGGTCAGTGGAAGCCGAGGTGGGGCCTGAGCCCAAGGAGCCTGGCCAAGCGGCGTCTGACCCGGAGACACCTGGAGTCGCTGTGAGGGTCGGCCGGGGCCGGCGGAAGCTCAGGCTGGCGTGGGTGGGGGGTGGGGTGGGGGGCAGTGTGTGGCTGGCTGAGCATCCACCCCACTGCCAGCTACTGCGGCCCCGCCCTGGTGCTCGGAGCACTGGTGCTGAGGCCCCATGGGAAGTCCTGAACAGGCTGCTCAGCTCGCCTGAGGTTTGGGAAATGTACAAGTGGCCATTGAGGAGGGCGAGGCGAGGGGGCGGGCAGCCCTGCTGCGGGCCGGTGGCCCCCCTGCCCCCCCCCCCCCCCCCCGCCGTCGCACTCTGCAGGGCTGGGCGTCACCGAATCAGCCTGCTTATCCGGCCGCTGATGGCTTTGCCCAAAGCCGCCTCCCGGCTCCTCTGTAATCCCCTCCTTCTATTTTTACGCGGCCGGCAGCTCGGCGGAGCTCAAGTGCCGGCTGCCGAGACGGTTCCGGCTTCTCCAGCTGGGGCGAGGAGTGCTGCAGCCTCCCCCCGTTGCCCACCCCCGGTGACGGGGCCCGAGCACGTGGCTGCCGAGTGCTCCTGGCTGGACCGCTTCCCCGGGTGCTGTAAGCCCTGCTCCGCTCGTCCACGCTGGCCGACCCAATGAACCGGCCGCCCCGGGCCCTGCCCTGCCCCCAGCCTCTCGGGGCCCTGACCCTTCACGGTCCCGGCCCCTGAGCCACGCCCCAGAGCCCAGGCGGTCGCTCTGCGTACAGCGGTCAGGGCCCCTGGAGCGAGTGGAGCCCAGGACTGGCTTCTTGAGGGGTGTGGGGGGAGGCAGAAGGAGGGCTGGGGGAGGGACGGAGACTGGGCAGGGCTGAGGTCCCCCGAGGGAGGACGGAGTGGCCAGAGCTCCAGGGCTGTGCCCACAGGGTCCTGGGTGCCGGCCTAGGGCGTGGGCTCTGTCCCCGCCGAGGGAGCCATGGAAGGTTCTAGAGCAGAGGCGGGCGTCGTCTGAGCTGTGCCTTGGCAATGCTGCCTCGGCCGAGGTGGCGAGGAGATGCGGAGGAAGGAGACCAGCGCCGAGGTGGCGGGGCTGTGGGGGCTGCAGGGAGCCGGGGCTGCCTGTGGGGGGCGCTGGTGGCAGAGACGTGGCAGGAGGACAACGCGGGGCGTGGCGTGGAGGCCGAGGCTGCGGGGGAACTGATTTACACGGGAGGAGCTCTGGCCCCCTGCCAGGAAAGGGGCCCCGCACTCGCGGCTCTGCAGCCGGAGCCCCGCGCACTCTGGGTCTCTGTGTCCTCTGCTGCCTCTGCCGGATCTCTGTGGGCACCGTCGGTCCCTCCCGGGTCTCTGTGGGCACCGTCGGTCCCCTGCTGGGTCTCTGTGGGCGCCGTCGGTCCCTCCTGGGTCTCTGTGGGCGCCGTCGGTCCCTCCTGGGTCTCTGGGCGCGGTTGGTCCCCTCCCTGGTCTGTGGGCTCCGTCGGTCCCCTGCTGGGTCTCTGTGGGCGCCGTCGGTCCCTCCTGGGTCTCTGGGCGCGGTTGGTCCCCTCCCTGGTCTGTGGGCGCCGTCGGTCCCCCTGCTGGGTCTCTGTGGGGCGCCGTCGGTCCCTCCTGGGTCTCTGTGGGCGCGGTTGGTCCCCTCCCTGGTCTGTGGGTGCCGTCGGTCCCCTGCTGGGTCTCTGTGGGCGCCGTCGGTCCCTCCTGGGTCTCTGGGCGCGGTTGGTCCCCTCCCTGGTCTGTGGGCGCCGTCGGTCCCCTGCTGGGTCTCTCTGGGTCAGTCGGTCCCTCCTGGTCTCTGTGGGCACCGTTGGTCCCCTCCTGGGGTCTCTGTGGGTGCTGTCGGTCCCCTGCTGGGTCTCTGTGGGCGCGGTCGGTCCCCTCCCTGGTCTGTGGGCGCCGTCGGTCCCCTGCTGGGTCTCTGTGGGCGCCGTCGGTCCCTCCTGGGTCTCTGGGCGTGGTTGGTCCCCTCCCTGGTCTGTGGGCGCCGTCGGTCCCCTGCTGGGTCTCTGTGGGTGCTGTTGGTCCACTCCCTGGTCTGTGGGCACAGTCGGTCCCCTCCCGGGTCTCTGTGGGCACCGTCGGTCCCCCTGCTGGGTCTCTCTGGGTCAGTCGGTCCCTGCTTGGTCTCTGTGGGCGTGGTCAGTCCCTTCCTGGGTCTCTGTGGGTGTGGTCGGTCCCCTCCTGGGTCTCTGTGGGCACCGTCGGTCCCTCCTGGGTCTCTGTGGGTCAGTCGGTCCCTGCCGGGTCTCTATGGGCGCAGTCGGTCCCCTCCCGGGTCTCTGTGGGCGCGGACGGTCCCCTCCTGGACCACAGGACGTCAATTCCTTCTCCCTGGGGACCCCTCCCCTCGGCTCTGCGGGACTTTCTCTCTCCCTTCCGTGACCTGCTCCTGGGTCTTCGTCTCTGTCCCTCGTTCTTCCTGCTCACGAGACCCCGGAGACTACAACTGCAGCTCCCGGCGTCACAGGGCCCTCCTCCCGGGCCACGTCACACGTCCCGGGTCACGTCACACGTGGCTCCCGCGTCTCCTTCCGACGCTGGCGACGAGCTGAGCCCTGCAGCGCGCTTTGCCCTGGCCCAGGCCCAGCCTGCAGGGCCCCTGTGGTCTTCTCAGACACAGGCAGACTCTGAGGCCAGGCCATGGCCCAAGCAGCAGGGGCTCTGCTGCCCTGGCCCCCAGCCTCCTCTTTCCAGGGAGGACCAGGCAGAGAACGGGGTTGAGGCCCCCGGGGGCTGCGCGCCTCTCATCGGCCAGCAGCAGTCACATGATCCCTCATCGCCAGGGGCGGGGCTGGTGACCCAGGAGCTCCCACCCTGCCTCTGGTCTGACTGGTCCTATATGAAGCAACGAAGGGAGCCCTCGGGAGCTGGGGCCGGGTGGGCGCTGGCAGGGGCGCGGCCAGGAGGGCAGAGTGGTGATTAGACAGTGATGGCTCCTCGTCCGTATCACACCGCACTGAGCCCCGGCACTCAGAGCATCTCCGGGCAGCTGCACAGCTGTAGGCTCGGGCCCCTGCGCGTGGACATCCTGGACACAGGACGGCCTGCAGGGTTGGTGACCCGAGGTGAGGGGTGGCTGGGAGGCGTCCTGCCAGCCCGGCAGGGGCGTGGGACAAGGTTCCGATGATGGATGCGAGCAGGTGCCCGTGCAGTTCCCCAGATTCCCCGCGTCCCGCGCCACCGCCTCTGTGCTGGCCCATCTGTCCAGGCAGTCCTCGTGGGGTGGGAGTGGGGTGTGTGCTGGGTGTGGGGGCGCGCTCCTTCCAGAAGTGGTCACGGGGATTCAGCACACCAGGAACGGAACCAGGGCCAGACACGGCTTCCGGAGTGGCTGGGACAGCACTGAAGGGCAGGACTTTCTGTCCTGGTGTCCAGGGGTGTCTGCCCTGGTCCCGGCAGGGCCACAATGTAGGGGCCACGTGGGTGGCTCAGGAGGACCTGCCGGGCGGCCAAGGGGCACCGCCCCGGGAGGAAGCCGCCTGCCATGTGCCCGCGCCCTCCCTCCAGGCTTCCATCCCCGCCCCGTAGAGCGGCTGTGTGCACCTGCTTGAGTGACGGTCTGCCGCTTCCTCTGAGGGCAGTGGGAGGGCAGAGGGGCGGGACTGAGCTGTCACATTGCTGTCCGGAGTAACCCTCCTCCTCCAGCCCAGGCTCTCTCCGTCCTGAGGTCCCTGGCTGGGGTGACGTGGGCAGTCACGAGGGGCCGTCCCTGGGCCACTGTGGGTGTGTAGGCCCTCAGCACAGAGCCCCTGACCCGGAGACCCCGGCTCATCCCTGACGGCTTCTCTGGAGCACCGGGTGCCAGACATTTCATTGTTTTCTTCTGTGTCTGGAACTAGCACAGCGACTGAAAGCAAACAGCAGAGGCTCAGGAAGCAGGAAACCAAAATCCTGCCCTGCACCGGCCGAACCGGGAGGTTCTGGGCGGATACGGGCCTGTGGGGGCCTGGCGGGGGGGCTGAGTTCTCACTGCCGATGGCTCCGGTGCACTGCCAACCCTGCAGGGGCCGGCACAGAAGTGGCTGCTCGCGGCGCCCGGGGGTGATGTGTGCGTGTGTGTGTGTGCGCGTGTGCACTGTGGGGGGAGGGAGGGGCTGGGTCCCCTGAGCCCCTGGGATGTCACCTGACTCCCTCGCCACTGTCCCCGCCCTCCCGCAGACTTGCACCTGTGCCAAACCATCGGGTGGACCCCTCCCCTGAGAGACCCCTCCCCTTGGAAAGCAGACAGGACACAGCCCCTCAGCAGCTCTGCTGAAATTTGCATTTAGGACGTCTAAGCGGTTTTGCCGTCACCGGGAAGTTGCCAGGATCGTGCAGGGCGCGTCTGTTGGGCCCCGTGAGCATCAGGGGCTGCCCCGCGTTTCTCTGGGTGCTGGAGTGGACGCCGGAGCCTTGTGGCTGGCCCCTTGTCCTGTGTCCTCCAGGGGGCGCTGGCTAGTCACGAGGGCAATCTCCCCAGGGCCCCGTGCCCTTATCGGGTCAGCTGACGACCCATCTTGATCCAGCTCAGGGGCAGAGAGCCAACAATGTTCACAACTCCCCGCACTGGGGCCGGCGCTGGACGTCGTGGGGCTGAGCCTCCGCCACGGTGCCTGCGTCCCATGTGTGCCGGCTGCTCCACTTCCCATCCAGCTCCCTGCTGTGGCCTGGGAAAGCAGTAGAAGGTGGCTCAACTTCTTGGGCCCCTGCACCCACGTGGGAGACCCGGAAGAAGCTCCTGGTTCCTGGCTTCAGATCAGCACAGCTCCGGCTGTTGCGGCCATGTGGAGTGAACCAGCGGATGGAAGACCACCCCACCCCCCCATAACTCTGACTTTCGAGTAAATAAATAAACTTAAAAAAAGCTAAAGGTGTTTGGTGCACAAGGTGACATCCGTGTTCGTTTTTCCTTTTGCATTTTTCCCAGGAACCCCTTGGAGATTCCTTGTGAGTGTCGGGAGCCCCCTAGGGTCGGTCCTAAGGGTACCAGTCCCACCGTTGAGCGCCCGCTCGTCCCGTGTGTGCGTCTGGCAGGCCCTGGTGTTGAGTCTGGATTTCGTCTTTCTTGAGAGAGTCGGTCGTAGCAGGCGCTCGCAGGGGCGTGTGTGTTGATCAAGGGGACTGGCTGGCGCCCTTGCTTCCCTGGTGAGCAGGGTGTTGGGCTCCCGCCATCTCCCCGCAGTCCTGCTCGCCTGGAGGGGCCCCTTGACACGCAGCTGAGTGAGGGGCAGGCGCGCACGCGGCTGCTGTGGGACCCCGACAGCCACCGACCGGGCGCCACTGCGGGTGCACAGCAAGGGAGCGGCCCGCCTGCACGTGTGCCCCAGGCCTGTGGCGGCCCCGGGCGGCCTCTGCAGTCCACAGGGACAGACACCGAGCGCCCGCCGTGCTCCTTCCCGGGGGCTCTCGGGGGCTCAGCTCAGCTCACTGAGCCTGTGTTGGGGGCATTTTATGGATTTTTTTCCAAACGAAGCAAACCCAAGGTGGCGGGTGTGCAAGATTGATGGGCTCTGTCCTCCAGGCTTCAGGCGCTCTGTCATCAGCGCCCCAGGGGCCTGCTGCAACCTCGCCCCGCCCCCCCACCCCATGACCCCCTGACCCTTCCACGCCTGGTGCTCGAGGGTCGGTGACGGATGGCTCCTGGGGGCTAAAGGCGTCTGGGGGGGAGGGACGAGGCCACGGGGTTGCCTCGCATGGCTTCATGGCTCTGCACAGACCCGGGGCCCTGGGCTCTGCTGGCTCTGAGGGTCGTGGCCATGCTGGTCGTGGAGGCTGGGGTCGGAGGAGGACACGCTTACTCAGGAGAACCCCACGTGAGACACAAGTCCTTCTGGGGGCGCCCCATGCCCCTGGGCTCTGCAGCCCCCTTCTCTGGCCCAGCCTGGAAAGGGGACACGGGGATCTGTGTAGCTGAGATGGCGCTTGGGCTGTGGGCTTCCTGGGGCCCCTGTCCCCGGGACATAGCTGGGCTCGTTCCCCTGCCGAGGTGTGGCCTCGGAGTGGCCGCCCCCAGTGGCCTCAGCAGCGACCAGAGCATGGACGATGCACCTGCAGGAGGAACCCGTGGGGCAAGCAGCTGGGCAGGTCCCCAGGCTAGCCCAGGCACACGGCCGTGGGCTCGGAGCCCCCAGGGAGAGCCACGGCCTCGGCTCGGCCATGAGAGGCTCTGGTCACCTGCTTCCGGCGCCAGAGCTGTGGACAGCGGCTGCTGTCTGTGCCGGCCTTGGAAACCAATGCCAGGGGCAGGGGCAGGCGGTGGGGCTGAGGAGAGGACTGGGCCGTCCAGCTGGCTCTTCACTGGTGTGGGCTGAAGTGGCCTCCCAGAGCCCACTGGGAGCTCCCGGCGCCCCTGCTTCGGCTAAGCGGCTTCTTGCTGGGATGACCTTGGTGTCGCCTTCAGGGCTGGGCAGAGGCCGGCTGCTCCCTGGTGCCTCCCTGGTGCCTCCCTCCCTCCCTGGGGCAGCATTGACTCTGGCTCACAGTCAGCCACCCCACACGGGCCGCCCTGGAGTCAGGAGCCCCCAGAGCTGGGAGAGAGCCCAGGGCTCCCCAGACGCCCCCGGAAGGTCAGGACAGGAAGCCAGCCCCGCCCATTTCTGCCTTCACTCTGCTGTGGGCCTTTATCATGGGGTCCCCAGGACACAGGCCCCCGCGCTCCGACTCGGGCCCCCGCGCTCCCACGCTGTCCCCCAGGATGGGGCTGTTAGGGCACGGGGACTCGGGGCTGCCAGAGCCCAGTCGGCTGCCCGCCCGCGGTGGGCTCGGCAGGTGCCGAGAACTGACCTGTGCTTTTCCCAGGATGGGGTTAGGCGATGAGGGGCGGGGAAGGTGTTCCGGGTCCTCAATTTGGGCCAGAGAGGGAGAAGGGAACCTGCAGAAGGGGCGGGGTCTGCTGGCCCCAGGGACCCCCTGCACTTGCTGGGGAGGGGCCTCCGAGGGACCCCACGGTGCGGCCTTGGAGAAGCAAAGTGTGATAGGCAGGGGCCTCCCCTCCCCCCTCCATTCCTACCCTCAGCTTGGGCTGCTGTGAGGAGGGAGTGGCGACAGGAAGCAGGGCGGGGGGCGAGCGAGGGCTCGGTGCCACGGACTGGGCCGCGGGGCCGACCTCACTGCAGGCGAGCCCGTGCCGAGTGTCCGGAGCACACGGTCTACGTCAGTCGGAGGTCCTGAGCCAGTCCCCTGGGGGATTTTGGGGGGACAAGGCTGAGACCACGAAGTGCTCCCTCCCGCTGGGGCCTCGGTCTCCTGCCCGGCCGTGGGCACGGGGGTGGGCGGCTGACCTGAACCATCTCTCGGGCTCGGGAGCGAGTGTGGCCCTGGGGCGGCCAGGCTGGTGAGTGGAGTGTGGGAGCTGGGCGTGGGCCGGGCAGCAGAGCCGCCCGAGCCAGCTGGCCGGAAGGGGAGTCGTGGCGGGACCTCAGTGGAGGCAGGTTGTCTCTGCTGAGACGCTGCAGCCGCCTGGGATGTCCCCGCCTGGGATGTCCCCGCTCTGCATAAGGAGGGCGCTCTGTCCTGCTCAGCGGGTGCCCGTGCACTGGACAGCGGCTGACCGAGCGGAGGGCGGCTCTGGCTGTTAGGTGGCCATGGTGGGGGGACTTCCTGCTGCGGGAGCTCAGGCCACCGCCGTGCCAGAGGTGAGACAGCAGGTATGGCAGTGCCGGCCTAGCCAGCCGCGGCCGCCTTCCCCTTCATGGTGGAAACCTTTTCCAGGGGGAATTTGCCCAGGGTTGAAATGAGCTGGGGGTTTCACGGTTAAGCCACCACCTGCAGTGCTGGCATCCCGTTTGGGCACCGGCTCGAGTCCCGGCCGCTCCACTGCTGTTCCAGCTCCTTGCTGTGGCCTGGGGAAGCAGTGGCGAATGATCAAGTCCTCGGGCCCCGCACCCGCGTGGGAGACCCGGGTGGAGCTGCCGGCTCCTGGTTCAGCCTGGCCCAGCCCTGGCCATTAGGGCCACTGGGGGGAGTGAATCAGCAAATGGAATCTCTCTCTCTCTCTCTCTCTCTCTCTCTCTCTCTCTAACTCTGCTTTTCAAATAAATAGAGTAAATCTTTAAAAAAGAAGAAAATGAAGGAGACTCAGGACTGCTGGGGTTTTGTTAGAATCAAATCCCAGGAATATCGAGTGCTGGGTTGGCGGCTCCCCTGGCAGCCGTGGGTGTCGGCTGCGGGGGAGCTGCGTGGCCCGGGAAGAGCCCCCGATGGGCCGTCCTCCCGGGAGGCGTCTCGAGGTCCTGGCCGACTCCCCAGCAGTCGTGGATGGCGAGGAGCTCACAGCCTCCGGGCTGCCCCTCTGCCCCCGGCCATCAACGTCCAGCCGCCTGTGAGAGCCCAGAATTTGATTAGCGTGAAATGGAGAAAGCTCTTAGTGTTCGAAGTCGCCCGTGGCTTCAGGAGCCTGTGCATTCCCACCCGAAGGGGCAACCTCCTAGGAGAAGATGTTGAGATGCGATTTCTGTTGTCAAACGAAAATGCCCACCTGCCACCGGCCCCTCAGGCCCCGCTCGGGGCTGGGCTGTGGCTGGCGGCTCTCCCGTGGGAGCTGTGGCCATGGCAGGATCCACCCGCCTGCACACACTCCTGGGGCGCCAGGCTCTGGGGCTGGGGGCTCATCTGGGAATGCCATGTGTCCCACTCGGGGGCTCCGTGGCAGGAGGCAGGGATAGGCGTCTGGAGCGGGGCCGGACTGTCCAGGCTGAGTGGGGGCCCGTCGGCACCATCCCTTCCTTCGCTGCACCCTGTGCCCGTCGGCACCATCCCTTCCTTCTGCTGCTCCCTGCGCCCTCTGTGGGTGAGGCCTCTGTCCACGCTCTGGCAATGAACCCCCCAGGGTCCCAGGGCTGATTTCCGCAGGGGGCTGAGTTCTAGCAAATCGGCTGGGAGTGCCCCGGGCGAGGGCAGCTGTGGGGAAGCCATGGCGGGAGCCGCATGGCCCGGGACTCCTGGCTCAACCCAGGGCGTCTTCTTGGAGGGGCTCGGTGCAGCCTGGGGTGTCTACTGGGAGGTGTGGCTTTGTCCACATGCCCAGGCCGTGGGCTCCGCTGGGGAGCAGGGTCGGCCCGCCTTGCTCTCTCCCGCTGGCTGCTGCAGCCGGCCCAGGACTGGGACATGGGTCGGGACCAACCAGAACCCGTGGGGATAAGCAGATGAGCTCAGGGACCGGGGTGAGGGGGGCCTCGGCTCTCTCTGACCGTTGGACAGGAAATCGGGCCCCTCAGCTGCATCCTGTCTCCAGGCTCAGCACCCAGAGGTGCCCTAGGGGGAGAGACCCCCGGCTAGCGCTGGGGGGTGTCTGAGGCCGGGGGCAACCCCGATAGGGGCCTTCTGCCTCTGCTTCCCTCCAACCCTGCCGGGACCCCGCCCTGCCCAGTGCCTCGGCTACCAGCAGCAGGAGTGGTATCTGCCGCCCCCCGCCGAAGGCTGGCTGGCTGGGCTCCGTGGGCAGGCAGGAGGGGCAGTGGCCAGTGGGGACCTGGGGATGGGCATCCCTCTTAGGCTGCACTGGGCTTGTGCTGGCCACTTCCTCCTGTCCAGGTGCACTGTCAGCGGGGCGGGAATGGGTCCCCCCGGGGAGGTGAGGGCCGGGGGGTGTGGGGCGGACGTCTGCCCAGCACCGACTGATGTGCTCCAGGATTCTCAAGCTGCTGGACCGTAAACGAGCGTCCTCAATGCTGGCCCCCGGCCACTTCCTGCCTCGCTGGCTATCCGGCCTGCACCTGCTCCTGCCCCTCCCCCGGCCCGAGTCCCCAGCCCTGGGTCCCAGGTGCTGACAGATGGGAGGCCCATCCCCAGCCTGCTCTCCTGCACCCCAGACGGATGAGCTGCCTGGTGGCCGGGCACCGCAGCTCCGTCTCCCCTGAGCGGCACAGCTGCCTCGCTCGGGGAACGGATCCGTCTGCTTCCAGGCCTGTGCATCCGTCTCTGCGCCGCCTCGCACCTGCCTCCGGAGCAAATGCACCTGTGCCGAATTCAGAGCCAGAGTCCCCGAGTCCCAGGCGAGGGACGGGTCTCACGCAGCCCCCCCAGCCTGGCTTCCAGACCCCAGTGTGTGGTCCCTTGGCAACACTGGACAAACTCCCCCGCCCCCGCCCCAGGCCACAGAGAATCTGGTGGAGCAGGTGGCAGGAGGGGGGAGCCACGGGAGCCACCAAGGCCACCCGTGGGAGCCCGTGTTGGGGCTGGCGAGGGCCCCCAGCTGCCCCCCCCAGCTGCCCGTGGAGGAGGAACGGCTCCGTCGGGGCCCCAGGGCAGCGGCCGCGCCCGGCGAGGCCGGAGTCCGAGCACACGCTCCTCACTTCTGGAGCCCTTCTCGGGGCACTCGCGCACGGCAAGCTCCTGTCCTTCCGGCTTTGGGCACCCATGGGACCTGGAGGATATGGAAGCTTCTGGAATCCTGGGGATGTGTCTGTGGACCCAGCGCACCCTCTGCAGCGCCTCCTGTGGGTCCCCTGGCTCCTGCAGCTGCTGGTGAGCAGATGCGCGCCTCCTCGTCCCCCTCGTCCCCCTCCTGCCTCTGGCCCCCCCATCCCCCTGGTCCCCCTGGTCCCCTTTGGTCCCTCCTCTCCCTTGTCCCCCTCATCCTCCTCGTCCCCCTCGGCGACTCCCGTCTCCCTCGGCACTCCCTTGTCCCCCTCCTCTCCCTCCTCCCACTCCTCCTGCTCGTCCCCCTCCTCCCCCTGGTCCCCCTGGTCCCCCTGGTCCCCTGGTCCCCCTGGTCCCCCTGGTCCCCCTGGTCCCCTGGTTCCCCTCATCCCCTTGCCCCCTCAGCACCCAGCTCCTGCTTTCCTGTCTTCCCCACGCTCGCATAGCTGTCGCCGTCACTCCTGATGCCACCATCTGCGTCTGGCGGAGCGTCCTCCAGGCTGTGACATCACTTCGCTGGTTCTGGGCTGCTGGCTGGATTTCCCCCCGGCTCAGGGGTCCCGGTTTCTTCCTGGCTGTTTGGTGGCACCCGGTGGGGATGCTGTTTTGTTCCTTCGAGAACGCCGGCCTTGGCTCTGCTCCTCGGGGGAGTTACCCGGATTGGTGCGCTCCTCGACCCTCTCCAGCATTTTAGGGTGGGCGTGGAGCAGCCCTGGGGCTCAGGCTTGGGTGCCGCCCTCTGAGAACTGCCCGGGGGCCATGTCCTTCGCCCCGGGTCTTTTCCCCACCTGGCGCTGTCTCACAGCCCACGTGGGCAGGTCCTTGGCCGGCTGTCTCGAGGGCCTGCTGTACAGCTCTGGTCACTCCTCTTGGGGCACAAATGTCCGGTGCCCACTTAGCGGCTCCAGGCCTGAGGCCAGACCAGGGGCCAGAGAGGTCAGCCCTGGGGACTGAACCCTGTCCCCAGGCCCTGGTCCCCTCTGCTGAATGAATGCCCACACCCGGGGACCAGACACACAGCCCAGGTCACACACACCTGGGGACAAGAGGGCACAGCCCGGGTCACACACACCTGGGACCTGACACACAGCCCGGGTCACACACACCTGGGACCTGACACACAGCCCGAGTCACACACACCTGGGGACAAGAGGGCACAGCCTGGGTCACACACACCTGGGACCTGACACACAGCCCGGGTCACACACACCAGAGACACAGCCCGGGTCACACACCCCTGGGGACCAGACACACAGCCCAGGTCACACACACCTGGGGACAAGAGGGCACAGCCCGGGTCACACACACCTGGGACCTGACACACAGCCCGGGTCACACACACCAGAGACACAGCCTGGGTCACACACACCTGGGGACAAGAGGGCACAGCCTGGGTCACACACACCTGGGACCAGAGACACAGCCTGGTCACACACACCCAGGGACCAGAGACACAGCCGGGTCACACACACCTGGGACCAGCACGCTCAGCCCGCTCAGCCTCACCACACCTGTGCTGCCCCGCCCCGCCCCATCCCCCCCCCTGCCCCGCCCCGTCCCCTCCTGTCACTGTATCCACACAGCAAGTCTCCTGCACAAACTGCGTTTCTAATGGATCCTTTCTCCTGTGAAATCCCTGAGTCAGCTGCTTTTTTCTGCTGCTTTTTTTTGCATTTTCCGGTCACCACCTGGGAGCCCAAGGGCCGTGCAGGGGCGCTGCAGGCAGAGCCCAGTTCCGCCCCTGCTGCCCCCAGCCTGGAGCTGCGCCCTGGCCCCGCACCCACGGCGTGACGGCTTGCTGAGGCTGTTCCCGTCCACGCAGCTTGAGCCTGGGGTGCTGGGGTGTCGGTGCGCCGGATGCCTCTGGTGAGCCCCAGGGCAGATGGGCGCACCCGGCCGTAGCCCCTCCACACCGCTGTCCCCTCCTGGCCCCACAGCTCCTGCACGCTGCGGCCTGGGCAGAGCTCGGGGCCCGGCTCTGGTTCTCGCCCTGCACCGGATGGCCCCAGCCGGCCCCGCGAATGAGGTGACGACCGGCTGTGGCCCAGCGGCGCCCGGGCAGCAGCAGGGGCCAGGGTCCCGCTGAGCACACGGAGGGGTCGGAGGGACGAGACTCCAGCTCCAAACCCGGAACCTCACAGACGGGAGCGTGGGGGAGCTGTGCTGGGGGAGGGGGAGTCCAGCCAGCACTGGACACACAGGTGGACAGAGGGGGTGGCTGAGGGCTGCGGGGGGTGCCGGGGGCGGTGGGAGACAGGCTGGGTGGGCCAACCCCGGCTGTGGTCAGAGGACTGAGCAGGACAGAGGCCACTCTGGCCGTGGTTGCCCTGTTGGGTGGTGGTCCACCAGCGGGAGCCGGGGACCGGGGCTCTCAGGCTCAGCCAGGGAGGTTGGAGCTGCCTGGGAGGGGCGTCCACAGTCAGGAAGTGACCGCAGGTGAGGCTGGGCAGGGAGGAGGAAGGGGCAGCCCTGAGGGGCGTGGGGACGGGGCACACCCCTGGCTCTGCACACTGTCGCCCCAGGGTGCTTCCCTGAAAGGGGGGAGGGGAGAAAAGGGAGTGAGGAAGAGGAGGGGAGGAGGGGGAAGGAGAGAAGTAGGGGGAGGGGGAGGGGAGGAGAGGGAGAGAAGGAGGGGGAGGGGAGTAAGGGGAAGGGAGGAGAGGGGAGGGAGAGAAGGAGGGGGGAGGGGAGTAAGGGGAAGGGAGGAGAGGGGAGGGAGAGAAGTAGGGAAGGAGAGAGGAGGAGGAGAAGGAGAGGGGGAGAGAAGTAGGGGGAGGGGAAGCAGGAGAGAAGAGGGGAGAGGGAGGAGGAGGAGTGGGGGAGGGGCAGGAATAGGGGGAAGGTGGGGGGTGACAGAAGCCCCGTGTGCCCCAGGAAGGAGGGGCTCCTGTGAGCGGTGGAGCCCCGCTGAGGCAGAGGGGCCCCTGCTGGGCGTGCAGCGCGCCGGGCTGGCAGTCCCTGCAGGGGACACCCCCAAAACCTAGGCGCCAGGCAGGCTGTGCCCCCCAGCCCCGGGCCTTGCGTGAGCGCTGCTGACACCCAGCTGGCCTGCGCGCGGTGCTTGGCGCCCCCCATCCTCAGGGTGCCCAGGGCTCTCCAGGGTGGTGTGGGTGGGGTGATGGACATCCTGGGAAGAAGGCACAGCCGCCTGCGAGTGGTCGCGCTGGCCTGGGCAGGTGCTCCGTGGTCTCAGGGCAGCCCCCAGGCCACGAGGCCCTCCTGCCTCCCTGGACTCCAGTCCCGAGGGGGAGTGCAGGCTGGCCCAGGTGTGTGTGTGTGGGGGGCTGGCCAGCACCTGAGGGGCTTCTTAGCCCAGGCCGCTGGGTAAGCCCCCTCCGCTCTGCTCCCGGGGCTGGCTCCGGCAGAATCATGCTGAGCCTGGCTCGTGGCCGTAGCCCTTGCTGTCTGACCCCTGGTGAACCCTCAGTCACACTCAGGTCAGCGGGGGACCCCAAAACCCACCCCGCCGCGCCTGCAAGCCCACCTGGCTGACTGGCAGCCGCTGGGGGAGGGGGCAGCCAGGTGCTCTTGGGGTCCACGGCCCTGCAGGACACACTCAGGCGGCAGTCACATGGTCAGAGGACCAGCTGGCCTGGGATCTGAGAACCAGAGGCGGGGTCTGGGCGCAGCCTGCCTCCTGGCCTGGTAGGTCCCAGGCTCGGGCAGGTGCAAGGCACATCTGGCCTGGGAGCTCCCCAGGTAAGCGGATCCGGCTCCTCCTTATTCCCGAGCGGGGGGCGTATCCGTGGCTGATTAATTAAGCCCATGCACCTGTCGCCATGGCGCTTGTCAGGCGGAAGTGGGTCACACCTTCCCCTCCCCCTCGTTCTTGAACTTCGGTGAGACGATGATGAATCGGATGTCGCCGCACGCCGCTGTCCCTAACGGGCACCCTGCCTGGAGCGGGAGTTTGTCACGAGGCCGGCGAGGGGAGAGGAACTGAGGCTGAGGGAACAGGAGGGCGCGGTGACACCCCTGTACCCCGATATGCGCCCGACCTTGGGGTCTTGGCAGATGCCTCTGGCTCAGGATCTGAGATGACTCGGTCCCGTGCTGGGTGGCACTGAGACCCCGTGACAGGAGCCCTGCCAAGAATGGCAGCGGGGCCTGGAGCGGGCAGGGACCCCACCTCAGCTCCGGAGGGAGGGGGCGTGGGCCTGCAGACGCCTTGACTTTACCCCCGTGACCTTGAACCACCGTGCCTGGGACAGTGAGGTCACGGCGGCCACAGGTAACTGCCGGGCACCCCGAGGCCCCTGCAGGCAGGACCGGGCGGCCTCAGCCTAGGGGGAGCCCGAGCCTGCTGTGTGTTCCTGCGCCTCTGGTCTTTGCAGGTGCAAAAGGCCGGCATAACCCCAAAGCCACCGCCTGCAGCGCCGGCATCCTATCCGGCACCGGTTCAAGCCCCGGCTGCTCCACTTCCGGTCCAGCTCCCTGCTAATGATCATGGGGAAGCAGTGGAAGGTGGCCCAAGTCCTTGGGCCCCTGCACCCACTGGGGAGACCCTGATGGAGCTCCTGGCTCCTGGCCCAGCTGTGGCCTCGTGCCCATCTGGGGAGTGAACTGGCGGATGGAAGACCTCTTTCTCTCTCTCTCTCTCTTTCTGTAGCTCCACCTTTCAAATGAATAAATAAATCTTTTACTAAGAAAATATGTGGGCCTGGCAGTTACAAGATGGCATCAGAGTGTGGGCAGGAGCCAGGAGCCGAGGAAGGATGGGGCCGCCACGGGGCCTGTCACTGAGGATGCTGGGCGACGCCACACAGGCTGAGCCAGGACAGGACCTCGCAGAGCTGCCGAGCCACTCGTCCAATAGGCTCCTGCTCCCCACGGTACTCTGGGGACTTGGGCCACCCTAGGGGATGCTCGGGGGCTGCACGGAGCAGCCGGGACCTGGGGGCTGGGCTGCAGGAAAGCCCTGGTTGTCTTCTTCGCTCGGCATCCCTGGGGCCGCCCCTGGGCCGGGGCTGCACCCTGGGGCCCTGACGCTGTGTCCCCGAGCAGGCGGAGGGTGGAGAGAGCCCTGGTGTCGGCTCTCCAGGCAGCGGCGGGCATCAGCTCGGGCCTCGCTCCAGCAGGGAGCGCCCGCAGCCGCAGGGGGTGGCCTGTGTGTAGCGCTGTGTCCCCACTCCTGCCGGCCAGCTCCCCGGACTGGGGCAGCTGCCCGTGAAGAGGGTGATGAGGAAGGAGGCCTCTGGGGAAGCACAGGGTCTCACATTCCAGGAGACGCCGGCGCTCGTGGCCCTGTGGACTCCAGTCTTTGGCCAAGGGTCTGGAGGCAGGGGCAGGGGCTGGGGCCGGCACTGGGGCCAGCTCGCCGGCAGCCCCGGGCTCGTGACTCCTTTGGGATTTCCTCCTGGGTCGGTCGGCCACACCGGAACCCTGCCATGGGAAGGGGTCTGCCGGTGTGACTGGCTGAGATGGGGTGGGCCCCCGGGGGAGCTGTGGGCGGAGACAGACCCCACGAGCAGCACCTCCCGTGAGAGGCAGGGAGACAGCCAGCCGGGGGCACCTCCAGCAGCCAGGGGGCCCACGACCCTGCGGCAGCTGGCAGTCAGGGGCTGGAGCGCAGAGCTTCCTCTGCTCCCACCTGGACCCTGGACTTCCGGCCTCCAGGACCGGGAGAACCCGAGCTTGGGCGTCAGCCTCACCGCCTGCCGCGCCCTCCGAGGTGCAGGGTCTCCGCCCGTCCATGGGGTCCCACAGAACCCAGTGTTCGCATCCCCTCCTCCTGCCGGGAAAACCAGGCAGAGACACCACTGGGTCTGGCGGAGAGCAAACCGAGTCGCTGTCCTGGGGTCGTGGTGCTGAGCGGGTGGAGAGGAAGCTGGGGACGCGGGAGGTGGTGTCGCCCTCAAGGCAGAGGGAGGCTGTGTCCTGGGGAGGCCGCGAGGGGAGTCCGCGGACGGCGGGGCCCGCACTCCCAGAAGAGCCTGGTACACGCAGCAATCCAGCCACCCCAGGAAGACCTGAGCACACCTGAGCCCCGGGGACGCACCAGCAACACAACACAGGTCTCAGCTCCAGCCCGGACAAGGACGCAGCAGACGGAGCGCGGGCCAGCGGCCGGCGGCCCACGGAGAAGGACACTGCAGGGAAGGGGGTGGGGCCAGGAGTGAGGGCCCCCACTTCATGCCCAGTGAGGCTGGGTGGAGAGGATGCCATTGGACACCTCATCACGTCCATCATCTGTGGTCTGCCCACCTACCCATGCACACACGCATCCGTCCACGTATGCGTGCATTCTCCCACCCACCCATTAACGCGCCCACCAGCCCACCCTCCGAGTGTGTGAGTGTGTTCCGGTGCAGAGCGACAGCACCTTCAGCGCAGGACACACCAGTGACCACGGCAGAGCCGGCCCCACCTTGTGCAGCAAGAATCTGGCGGAGGAAGCCGACGGCAGTGAGCAGAGACTGGGTCAGAACCACGGGGCGGGGCCTCGCCGGGCACACATCTGGGGGTGCCTTGGTCACCGGCCCAGGCCCCACTGCCCGCCTGCCTGCCTCCATCCTGCGGACGGGGAGCCCTGGAGCCCGGGGCCCTGTCCCTTCATGTCCGTGAGTGTGGACCCACTTCCCTCTTCCGTGGCACCCTGGCCGCCGTGGCACTCGGCTGGCTTCAGAGCCAGACCGTGAGCCCTGAGGCAGGGAGGCCAGCGAGGGCAGGGTGGGGCGGGGCCCCTGGGGTCTCTCCCATCGCCAGCTCCCAGGGCACAGGTTTTTTCCAGTCCCGGCCTCCCTGCAGGACTTAATGAGCTGTTTTGCAAACTGGCAGAGCATGACTCAGCACTTTCCGGAGGTCTAAATGTGTCACCACCCCCCAGGTGTCTTTTGTCCCAGTCCTTTGGGAAATGAGATCGCAGGGTTAGGCGGGGATGGTGGGACGTTCCTTGCAGCCTCCCTGTCCAGACCCAGGCCCTGCCCGACTCTCTGGGGACCAAGGTCACAGAGCGCCTGGGGCCCCGCCCCTTCCTCCTCCCCCTTGCTCCTGTGGGAGTCTCAGTCCCCGGGGTCTGGAAGTTGGAACACAAGGCTACGGACCCCCTCGGTGGCTAGGGCCGCTGGGGGCAAGGACCGTGCCCCCCATGTCCTCACTGGGGTCTCACCAGGGGCAGCGGGGCCTGTGGGGGCTGCAGGGGTCAGAGGCCGTGAGCCCCTCCCCTCTTTACCTCTCTCCCCTCCCCCCTCCTCCCCTCCTTCCTCCTCACCTGCTCCGATCTTGGGAGGCCAGGGCTGCAAGGAGGGGGTGACACTTGGGGACCCCACTGGGTCCACCCTGCCCACCCCGACCTGGACGGGGCAGTGACCAGACTGCACAGGCCCCTGGCGTGGGTCCAGGGTGTGTCAGGGGATTCCTACAGCCGCTCCCCAGCTCCCCCACACGGTGGGAGCCCTTGCAGGAAGCAAAGCCCAGGTTTCCCTTTGGGGGGAGCGGGTGGGGGGGTCATGTCTCTGTCTCCCCCAGGCCAGGGTGGGGCGGGGCCGTGGGGGGGGCATGGGCGCTGCCCCCAGAAAGCTGGTGTTTGCCTCTGTGGCTGTTGGGAACAAACTGCTGAGCCCAGTGGCTTCAGACAGGCATGGGCTCACTTCGGGACTGGTCAGCCCTGACATCGGGTGGCGCCGGCCGGCTCCCGGTGAGGGGTGAGGGGGCTTCGGTGGCGCTGGCCGGCTCCAGGGCACCCGCCCCCTCCATGGGCTTCAGCCCAGCCGTCTCCTCTGGCCTCTGCCCTGCCCCTCTTGGAATAAGGAGGCCTGGGAAGACGCCTGCCCCACGTGGAGAACCCGAGATGACCTCCCCCCAAGACACGTCGGCTCCTAGTTGGACCAAACCTGCAGCTGGAGGGTCCCCACCTGTCACCTGTGCTCCCCATGCCAGCCCGTCACCGCAGCTGGGCCCGGCACGAGCTCCGGACAGCTTGGCTAAAACTGCCTGAACGGCTTCCTTGATGTCCGTTTTCTGGGTAGGAATCGAAGCAAGGACCCCACGTGGCTGCTTCAGGGCGGCCCCGCGTCAGCCCGTACTCAGAAACACTGGCGTGGCTCCGGCCCGGCTGGGAGCCCTTGGGTCGGGGTCCGGGTGGGACACCCGGCACCCTTGGGTGGGGGACAGCAGTCCTGGGGGTGGGCTGGGGGCGGCCAGGCTCAGACCTGAAAGCCAGGGGGCTGGTGACCACAGGGCCCAGTCCCAGCCTCCCTTGCGCCCAGGTGGGCCCATGTGACGGACTTCGGCCAATGAGAGGCATGTGGAGCCTCCCCCTCCCGGCAGAGGCCCAGGTTCGCCAGGTGCCGCGTGGCAGAGCGGAGCACAGGAGGCCGGCAGCACCGGTCACCGTGGAGTGGCAGAAGGGACGCAGCCAGGCCCGGAGCCTGGCCGGAGACGCAGCTGCTGCAGTGAGGCTGCGGACGGGCCGGGGCGGGGGTGTCCGTCCCCAGCAGCACGGTGGTCCCGGGGCGGCCTGGCCAGGACACGGGCCCTGCTGCTCCAGGTGCGGGGGCTCTGGCCCTAGCTAAGAGGGATGCGGTCCCAACTGTGCCACCTGCTCCTCTCCCCTTCCCCTGGGCAATCCCAGAGAACGCCAGAGAGCAGGGCTGCCCGAGGGCCCCGTGGTGCGCACCCCACCCCGCTCGTCACAGCTCTGCCCGCCTGCCTGTCACAGTGTGTCCCCACCTGCTCGTCACGCGTGTCTCCGCCTGCCCGTCACTCATCATGTCCCCGCCTGCCCCGCTCAGCTCCACGAGGCTCTGACCCGTTCTGAACGCACCTGCCTCCTCGGCTGTGGTGCAGCCCGGGCGGGGGTCCTGCCTCCCGCTCTCATCTCGCTCTGCTGGGCTCCCTGCTGCGGGGTGGGGCTTTGCTCCCTGCAGCCCGCCCCCGGGATGGACGCGTCCCCCACCCCCGTCGGAGCCCCGGATCTCACAGGGGCGCCCGCGCCACTGCTCAGAGCCCCTCGCATGCCCTGGTCCCGCTCTTTTCCGCGAATCTCCCCCAGGGCTCAGCCTGTCCTGAGAAGGACCAGCATCGGGGAGAGGCCCGTTCCTCGCTTGGGGATCCCCCACCCCTCCCACGGCCTCGCCTTCCTGCCCCCGCCCGTGTGGGGTGTCGGGGGTGGGGGCCTCACTGCCCTCGCTAGTGTCCCTGGTGAGGGCCTGGCTGACCGCGGTGGCCCCCAGGGCACGGGTCCCTCAGGGCTGTGTGTTCCCAGGGCTCCCGGCAGGTGCACGGCCCTGTCAAGGAAGGTGACCAGTGAGGGACGCCCCAGCCCCCGAGGTCGTCCCCAGCTGTCAGTCACAGGACACACTGTGGTGGACAGTCCCAGCCTGTGGTGGTGAATTCCAGACCCCGAGGCCCTGCCCGGTCTGCTCTGTCTGGCGGGCTCAGCCCTGCCCCCGCTCCCCAGCCCCTCCCATGCAGCTGAGCAGGGACCCGCAGGGTACTGGGGTGACTTTTCCAGTCCCAGCCCTCGCCCTGCTCTCTCAGCCGTGCACCCCACAGAGGATGGGGCTGGCAGGCAGGTGGAGGCCACAGCCTGGGCCTCTCTGGGGCCATTGGTGAGATGACTTGTGTGAGACGACTCCCAGGATGCCCAGCTGCTGGGTGAGGGGTGGGGAAGGGGCCTGGGGCTGTCGGCAGGGCCTGGCCCCTGGGGTCGCAGGAGGACACGTCAATCGCAGCCGCTGGGAGAAAGACTGTTCCTGGGTGTTGTTCTGGATTCCCCCGTGGCACCCAACCAGGTCCCGTTCCGTTTCCATAACTCCACCGGGTGGGCGCTCCGGAGCTGGGCCCGTTTCCCACGCCGCCCGTGCTCACGGCGCCCCAGCTTCATCTCCCCCGGCGGCTCTGAACAACTCACACCGCCAGTCGCTTCCTGCACGCCTTCCTCAGCGAGGGGCCTGGGCTGTGCACAGGGCAGGAGGGATGGGGGCCGTCCGGGGTGGGGGGCTTCCTGACACGACCCCGCCTGCGGATCCATTGCACCGATCTGAGCCGCTGTGGTGTGGAGCCGAGGCTCTGAGGGGGTCTCGCTGCTCTCCCTCGGGTGTTCTGGGTGGGGTCTGCCTGGGGGCGGGCGGGGACTCCTGGGGCTGTTCCCAAGGCTGGTGTCTGCACGCCCGGGGCTGCTGAGGGCCAGAGAGGTTGTCGCCATCTGCTGTGGCTTTATTGCACTTGGATGAAGGGCTTCGCCCACGCACACCTGCTGGGATTGCCTCTCCTCCCCTGGCTCCTACCTTGAGCTCTGGGGCCCCTGCACATAGCTCGGCCTGCAGGGCCCCGAGCCGTGGGCTGCTCGCTCCCCGGCCGCGCCAGGAGCCGAGGATGCTCGGCCAGCAGCCCCCGCGCACGCGAGGAGGCCCAGCCCAGCCCCGGGACCCACAGTGGGAGTTGAATCAGATCTCCGCTCTGCCGCCGCTTCCAGAGATCGCGCCGGGACCTGGCAATGACCCGGCGCGGCCACGGTTTGTCTTCTTTATGGCCCGCCTGCCACCGCCAATTTGGCAGGGCCCGGGCCGAGGCCGGCGCAGAGGAGGCGCCCGTCGGCTGACAGAAGGCAGCGGTGGGTGCTGGTGGCCGCAGGCGAGCACGGGCGCCCCGGGGCAGGTGCTGTGCAGGTGGGTTCAGGCCCCAGGTGTCCCTGAAAGGAGGGGCCCCAGGAAGCTCCCAGAAGCTCAATCAGCACAAACAAAAGGGCTCTTAGCGGGCAGGGAGAGATCGATAGGGACATCAGTGTTTCTGGTCTCGGGGGCAGCGGCTGGACCTCCCCAGGGGCTGCCGCAGGGAGAGGAAGGTGCCCCCCGCGGCAGGAGGGGGCGCAGGCCTGTTGGAAGATGCTCTTGTGACGTCACAGCGGTGTCTCTGCGGCCGGCTGCCTGGCAGGAGCCCGGGGCTGGCGTCCGGGGACGGAGGTCTCCACCAGCTGGCTGTGGGCGCGTGGGCAGCCGTTCACGGGGCTCCCAGGCCTCAGAGCCGGGGGTGGGGCCCGAAGTGTGTGTGGGGGAAGGTTTGGGCTGCCCAGGGCTCGTTTCTTTGCCCAGAGGCCAGGAAAAGCCGAACTTTGAATTTTGCAGCGAGTGGGGCTGGCCCTGGCCCTGGCCTGGACGTGGCTCTCATGTGCCGCCTGGTGCTTGTGCCAACCCCGGGCAGGGCGGACCCACAGCGGTGGCTGCCACCTGTGTGACAGGGACGTCCACCAGCACAGGGCACCCAGCCCCCCCGCCCCCGCCCGCCAGGGGTCACAGGTGTGCATGGTGAAGGCTTCATCTGAGCCAGTGGGGGGGGGGCACGCGCGCAGGGCCCCCCCGTCCCCAGCAGCAGGCGGCGGACGGCTCCCATCTCCCACGGGAGACAGAACCTGCAGAGGGGAGTGAGGGGAGTACCCACAGCCGGGCTGCTTCCCGTAGCTGCTCTGTGTTAGCAGACGGGTGCGTGTGTACATGGATGTGTGTGCATGTGTGAGTACATGCGTGTATACATGCAAGCCAACGCAGGCGTGATGGTGCGCACCCATGGATGTGCGCCGTGTCCATGCGTGTGCTCACTGTGTGGCTGTCTGTGTCCACACGTGTAAGCCTGCTTGTGTGTGGGTCAGGGCAGTGGGTAGACGGCACCCACAGACCTGCTCCCCACCTCCCACGCCTCAGCAGGTGTTTTGGCCCCGCCTCCCTCCGCGGCCCAGCCCAGCACCAGCCGAGGTGACTCAGCGGCCCTGGGGGTGGCGGATGAGCCCGGGCCTGGCCGGGCACACAGTTCTGGCACTTTCTGTGGCCTGCTGAGTGATGACTCAGCGGCTGGTGACTCCCCTGCGGGAGGGCCGCTGTGCGTGCAGGCACACGAGGGTGGGCAGGGGCAGCCCCAGCGCCCCGGCTGTACTCGCTGCGGCCGGATCGAACGCCTGCTTCTGTGGATCGGAGCTAGCGCGACCCAGGTGGGCGGGGGCTCCCCAGGGGCCTCACCTGTCAGGGATGAGGCCCCTGCTCCAGGCAGGGACGAAGACCCCTGGGAGACCCAGGTCCCCAACCCTGCAGGCTCTGGGGACCCAGAGACCTGGACAGGCCCGCCCAGCGCTCATCACAGACCTCATGGTCACCGTGCACGGCTTCTGGAGATGACGCAGGACGCACGCAGCCCACGGCGGGTCACAGTGACCACGACGCCATCCCGGAGGGGAGCGTGGCCCGGGTGGCTTCGCTGGGGCACTATGTGCAGGGGCACAGCCCGGGCGGCTTCGTGGGGCACGTGGGGTTGCAGGGTGGGCAGGCAGTGGACAGCCCTGGCTGGAGACGAAAGGCGTTGTTCACCCTTCCCAGAACCCGCAGCGTGGCCGGGTCAGACTCCATGTCGCAGGCGCTGGAGGCCCTGAGGGAATGGGCCAGGAGGTCGCACCACGGAGCAAAGACCACGAGAGCTGTGGTGCAGAGAGGAGGGAAAAACTGGACGTTTGCAATGGAATAGCAGTGCCACGCCGGTGACGTAACAGCCTCAGGGACACCAGCGTCAGTCACACGGGCCAAATCCTCTCCCCCACCCCCCATCCCCACACAGGGAGCTTCCTGCCTGCCGTCCACGCACCCGCTGCGCATCCCGCGGCCATGCAGCCCTGCCCCCACTGTCCACACCTGCTGGGCACCCAGCGGCCATGCAGCCCTGCCCCCACTGTCCACACCCGCTGGGCACCCCGCGGCCGTGCAGCTCTGCCCCCACTGTCCACACCCGCTGGGCACCCCGTGGCCGTGCAACCCTGCCCCCAGTGTCCACACCCGCTGGGCACCCCGCGGCCGTGCAGCCCTGCCCCCACTGTCCACACCTGCTGGGCACCCTGTGGCCGTGCAGCTCTGCCCCCACTGTCCACATCTGATGGGCACCTAGTGGTCATGCAGCCCCGTCCCCACTGTCCACACCTGCTGGGCACCCCGCGCCCGTGCAGCCCGGGTTTTGATTCCAGGCCGACGGCTAACAGAGAAAATCCACCCTGGAAGCTGAGCCGTTGCCGGTGTGTCCACGGCTGGAACCCTGGAGACCGAGAGGCAGGCGGTGGCTGTTTGCTCTCTGGATAGAGCTGATTCTCCAGCGTATTTACTGTCCTTTCCCCGCAAATCCCCCGCCAGAGACGGCAAATCCACGCGGGCCTCTGGGGTCTCAGTCCCTCTCCCGGTGGCTCCCGGAGCAGGCACCAGCGTCTGTTTTCTTGCTGAGTCGTCAGATGGGAAAAAGGGAGGGGCAGGGCGACAGAGCAGACTGAAGCCGCTGGCGGGGCCTCCGACGGACGGCCTGGGACACTCGGCCTCCCCGGCAGTGCCCCCGCGCTCAGGGGCCTCCTCCGCTGCCTCCACTTCCCACGGCTGCCCTCAGAGGCCTGAGCCACGCCGCTGACCAGGCTCCCACCGTCCACTGCCTCTGCCCAACGCCCCTCCTCTCCTCTCCTCTCCTGATGTTGGGGCGCCGACCCCCCAGGCACCCTGGGCAGTAGTGGGAGAGCACCCAAGTGCGTTTGCCTGGGTCTTTGTATGCCAGAAAGCTCGGCCCAGATTGCAAGAGAAAGTTGGGTCCAAGAGAGACTTGCACACCTGGAGACGTGGTGGACGCAGCTCCATGGCCACTGGGGGGCCCACGCCCCTGCTGACCACTGGGGGAGGCCACGCCCCTTCATTGACCACTGGGGAGGCCACGCCCCTGCTGACCATTTGAGGAGCCCATGGCCCTCTCTGACTACTGGAGGCGCCCACCGACCTTGTGAATCACTGGACTGAGCCCATGCCCCTTACTGCCAGTGCGGAAGCACCCAGGCTTCTGCTCCACTGTAGGTGCCTGAGGGGAATAGCCACTCCCTCTGCACCTGCCCCAGGGGAATAGCCACTCCCTCTGCACCTGCCCCAGGGGAATAGCCACTCCCTCTGCACCTGCCCAGCCTTGGGGGGGCCTGGCCAAACTGACCAGCAGGTCTCCTTGGGGTCACCTGCCCACACTGCCCCCGCTGTGTGCCGGGGGAGGCTGGGAGGCACAGGCAGGGGTTGGGAGTGGGGCCTGGGGCAGCTCCAGGGAGCCCCCTCGGGGGCTGGGACGCTGGAGCTGGTGCCCGGTTCCATCCCAGGGGACTGTGGGGGAGGGGCCCCGGCACAGGATCTGGTGCCCCCGTTGGAGACCCACAGAAAGCACAGGCGAGGCGGAGACGTCTCCTAATGTTTTTATTGTCCCGCAGGTAACTGGAGAGTACAAAGTTTCCTCTTTTTTTCCGCTTTTGGAACAACCTAGCCACCTGAGTTCCCTCAGACGCGCGCTTCCAGCGTACAGGACTCGGCTAACTGAACAGAGATTCCTTAATTAGTAGCAACACGAACTTGAACTCACTACGTCTCTACAAGGGCGAACACTTTTTTTTTAGAAACAAAAACCACCCACTTACCAACCCGAACTACGGCATCGCAGTCACAACACTCATGGCAGGGACTGGACGGACGGCCCCGGGAGGGGCGCACGGACGGACGCGCACGACACATCTACGGGGTGGGCGGGCCGGGAGGACACCCCCCGGCCGCCGCTTCTGGGAGCACTACACACGGTCCACGAGCTACTGGGCGCCTGGGCACGGCTACTCTAAGAGAGGACACACGGGCGGGAGGCGGCGGCGGCCACCACGGGCCACCAGTCCAGCCGGCCTCGGCCACCACGCCCACCGCCAGCCCCGGCCGGGCCCCGGGGAGCGTCCATGCGGGCCTCGCGGGGGCCAACAGTCGCCGCCTTGCTTCTGTAGCGTGTGAGTGACCGGGCGGGCACGCGGGCAGGAGAGCGGGGCGCCCGCGGCTGCAGTTCCAGCTGCAATGACAGGGCTCTGCCCCCTCAAGCCCCGGCCCGGGGCAGGGAGCCGCCTCGCCCACCTGGAGCTCCGCGGCCGGGACTCCTCCGCGGGGGCGGGGCCTGGCGGGCGGGGCGGGGCTACAGCTCGTCGGAGCGGATGACGTGGAAGAGGGTGACGTTGTACAGGATCTGGTGGCCGTTGTTCCAGGCGTACAGCGCGCGGTCCTTGGGGTTGTAGTCCAACATGGAGATGTGGGAGTATTTGTTCTGGAAGGGGATGTCGATGTACTCGTAGGTGGAGGCGTTGGTCTGGTAGGCGTAGTGCACCTTGGTGCCCCCCGAGTAGCCGTTGGTGACGTAGAGCGTCCCGCAGATGATGAAGGCCTCGCCGGCGCTGCGCTTGGGGTAGCTGGTGTCCCAGGTCTGCAGCACCTGCAGGGACACGGGGTCCAGCTTGCTGATGACGATGTTGCCGGCGTTCTGGTTGGTGGCGTACACGGCCCACAGCCCGCTCTCGTCCACCATGAGGTCGATGTCCGAGTGGCCGCCCCAGGCGTAGTGGTACATGTTGTTGTAGCCGGCGTAGTCCAGGCTGCGCGTCTTGAGGATGGCCTCGGCCCTCAGGTCGAAGCGGATGATGATGTGGCTCTGGAACTTGTTGAAGTAGATGGAGCCGTTGTACACCACCTGCCCCGTGCCGGACCAGGGGTGCGGCAGCCGGTGGGACGTGAAGTTGTCCGTGTTCATGAAGTCGGCCATGGACTTGTACTCGCGCACGAAGCGGTTGTTGTGGTAGCCGTCCATGTACCAGACCTGCCGGGAGAGACGGCGGCGGCTGAGAGCCGAGCGGGGCGGGGCGCCGGGGCCTGCACGGACGGCGTGGCGTCCAGGCTCGCCGCGGGCCCCACCCCACCACAGGCTCCGGTCCCAGCCCTCTGTGTGGGAGACCCTGGGGCATTTGTGTCCAGGCGCCGCCCCGCCCCCAGCCAGCGCTTACACAGATCATGGAAGAACCCAGCTCTGTCCACCCAGGGACCCCCAAGGCCAGCAAGGCAGCCGGGGCCCCAGGCGAGGACGGAGCCCGCGGCACTGGGCAGCTCCCGCCTGCGGTGGCGGCCAGCACTTAAGGTCGCGGGGAAGGGCTGTCCCCGCAGGACATGAGTGAGGACGCCTCGGCTCACCCACCAGGCGGTCGCCGTGGCACGGATGGAACCATCCAGACCACCAGGGAGCGGTGGCGTCAGCATGGCCCTGGGGTGCCGTGTCATTGTCACTGCTGCCCGTGACCCGGGGAAGGCACCTCTCGGAGCAGAAACTGGGGTCCTGTGAGAGGCTCCGGCTCTGAAATCCACCCAGATACCCACGCCCCCCGTGGCTGGGGCCTGGGGTCCAGAGGCCGAGACCCCTGGGGGCAGCCTGAATGCCTAGACCCTGTTCCCAATGCTCTGTGTCATTTGCAGCCCACGTGGGGACACGTGGGAGAGCGGCGTGGTGAGCCGAGGCAGTGGCGGCGGCCGCCCGTGCCGGGCCGGGGCCGGCATCTGTCTGGCTGGAGGACAGCTGCTGGATCCACCGAGCGCCTCGCTGGCCGCGCAGCGATGAAGGGAGCCGGCGTGCTCAGGCTCGGCCCTGCACATGAGCCAGAAATGAATCCCCACGTGGGCTTGCTCCGCAACCCCGCGCAGGCCGGGAGGCAGATGCACTTTTCATTTCTAATGAGATTTTCAAAAAGAACTGGGTCTCGTGTATTATCCTCAGCCTCCCACACACCAGCCCTCGCTGATGTGGGTCACGGATTAGAGCCGGCAGGCGTGCGGGAGGCGGCGGGGCCTGGCGCCCAGGCCCCCTCGGCCTCGGCCTCCGCCCAGCACGGCCAGCTCCCAGCGTCGCCCCTGACCACACCCGTGCTCCTCGGGGCAGGAACTCTTTAGAGAGAGGTTCAGGGCCAGCGCGTCGGTGCAGCGGCTTCAAACCACCATGGGCACACTGGCATCCCGTAGGGGCTCCACTTCCCGCCCAGCTCCCTGCTGATGCACCTGGGGAAGCAGCAGAAGATGGCCACGTCCCTGGGCCCCTGCAGCCACATGGGAGACCCGGATGGAGCTCCTGGTTCCTGGCTTTGTCCTGGCCACTGTGGCCATCTGGGGAGGGAACCAGCGGATGGGAGACCTCTCTCTCTCTCTCTCTCTCTCTCCCCCTGTAACTCTGCCTCTCCAGTAAATAAAGAGTTAAAGGCTCATGTGTGAGCCTCCCCCATGGGTTAAGCCCTGGAGGGTGGGGGACGCTGGAGAGTGGGGACCCTGGAAGGTGGGGACCTTGGAGGGTGGGGGACCCTGGGGGGTGGGGACCCTGGGGGGTGGGGGATCCTGGAGGGTAGGGACCCTGGAGGGTGGGGACCCTGGAGGGTGGGGACCCTGGGGGTGGGGACCCTGGGGGTGGGGGATCCTGGAGGGTGGGGACCCTGGAGGGTGGGGACCCTGGAGGCTGGGGGATCCTGGAGGGTGGGGACTCTGGGGGTGGGGACTCTGGGGGTGGGGACCCTGGAGGGTGGGGACTCTGGGGGTGGGGACCCTGGGGGGTGGGGACCCTGGAGGCTGGGGGATCCTGGAGGGTGGGGAATCTGGGGGTGGGGATCCTGGGGGTGGGGGATCCTGGAGGGTGGGGACCCTGGAGGGTGGGGACTCTGGGGGTGGGGACCCTGGAGGCTGGGGACCCTGGAGGCTGGGGACCCTGGAGGCTGGGGGATCCTGGAGGGTGGGGAATCTGGGGGTGGGGACTCTGGGGGTAGGGACCCTGGAGGGTGGGGACTCTGGGGGTGGGGACCCTGGAGGGTGGGGACCCTGGAGGCTGGGGGATCCTGGAGGGTGGGGAATCTGGGGGTGGGGATCCTGGGGGTGGGGGATCCTGGAGGGTGGGGACTCTGGGGGTGGGGACCCTGGGGGTGGGGGATCCTGGAGGGTGGGGACCCTGGAGGGTGGGGATCCTGGGGGTGGGGACCCTGGAAGGTGGGGACTCTGGGGGTGGGGATCCTGGGGGTGGGGGACCCTGGAAGGTGGGGACCCTGGAGGGTGGACCCTGGGGGTGGGGACCCTGGCATCCAGATTCTCAGGGTTCCTTCTAGCAGGGGTGGGGATGCAGGGCGGGAGGCCTTCAGGAAGCAGAGCTGAGGGGCCGCAGGCACTGGCGGCGGGGGCTGGGCTCCGGGAGCCAGGGGCCGGGGCCTGGAGTCCTGTGATCCACATAGGCTGCCCCAGGCTCTGAGAAAATCCCATCCACGCTGGTACTCAGGAGGCGGCCCTGACACAGCCCACCCTGGGGACAAGACGCTAGCGGGCACCCAGGCCTCAGCTCGTCCAGGCGCCACGGAGCCCTTTCTGCCCCCATGGAGACCAGAAAACTGAGGCCAGCAGGGTGTGGCCACTCTGCAGGGGCCAGAGCTAGGAGGTGACCCTGACCCCACAGCTCTGACCAAGGGTTCTGGGCCACGGGCGCACCTGACCCTGGGACGTGGGGTGGGGGTGGGGCTGGGAGGCCTGGGGAGCTGAGTGGTGCCTTGGGGGCGAGTGTCAGATGCCCCCTGCCCAGGAGTGGCCACGGGGACGCTTCCTGCCCAGGGGCCCAGGGGAAGGGCAGGCTGTGCTCAGCCCCAGCAGGGAGGGGCCCTGGGCAGGGGGACGCATTCGGGGCCCAGGTCCCTTCCCAGTGTGCTTCCCCCAGGACACTGTCCCTGCGAGCCTGGACGCGCTCCGCTGCCAGGGCAGAAGCTGTGCCTCCCTGGGGGCTGGGCTGCCCTGGCCGGACGAGCAGGAGGTGGGTGTGAGCCTCAGGGGGGCCGGGGTCCCTGGAGCGGGGGTGGGGCACATCCTGGCAGGAGATCCGTGCAGCGGCTCAGCCAGCCCTGGGGGAGCCCGGGCCTCTTAGACACTGGTGAGCGCGGCCACGCCAGAAGGAAGGCAAAGGCTAAGTGTGGGGGGCGTGGGGGTGGCCGCCTGGGCACAGCGGGGACAGGGTGACAGCCGGGACTCGGCAGTGCCTGCAGCGCATCGGGCCTGCAGCAGACACACCCCAGGCTGCTCGGGTTCTAACGGCTCAGGGCTAAGGCGGCCAGGCCCTGTGAGCTGGCTCGGGCTCAGTGCCCGGGGCCCTGCGGTCACTGCCCCCTGCCCGCCTGGCCACGCCCCTCCCACAGTGCCCCCCACAGCAGCCTGTGCCGAAGCCGGTATCGATTTCTTTGTTTTTTTTTGAGTGAGTTATTGGTCTCCTGCGTGTGCGCGATCCAGATCGGACTGGAGATTGGAAAAGAGCAAAACAAAACAAAACATCGGCAGCTCAGATCGATGGCTGGGCCGAGGGACGGGCCACTTAGCAGGCAGGGAGCGGGGGTGAGGCTTGGACTGCTCGGAGCAGGTGCCAGGGGCTCCCTCTGCCAGCCTGGTGCCCCTCCTCTGGAGGGCGTTTTACTTGGCAGACTTGCACCGGGGGCTCTTGGCACCCGGACAGCAGGCCCTGGCACCAGTGCTTGTGGGGTGCAGCAAACAGGTGCCTGGGCAGGGCTGGGGTACCCCAGACGCGGGCGGGTTGGTGGTGGGGGTGTAGAGGGGTGGGCAGGATTGCAGGCAGTAGTGGGTGGAGGGCCCTGGGGTGGGGGCGGCACCAGGAGACTCAGCACCTGCCACACAATGGGTTCCGGGTGCAGCGGTGACCCCAGCGCTGGGTGTCCTGGGCACGCACGCGGCGGGGCTGCCCGTCACCTCTGCAGTGACCGCAGAGACCCAGAGAAGAGCCCGGCCCACAGCACCTGCAGCCACCACCTTCCTCCCCCAGGTCGCAGAGGCCACCAACAGTGGAGGCTGCAGACGGAGAGAGAGACCCCGAGCGCCACAGAGAGCAGGTGGGGCCTCTCAGGCCTGCAGGGCAGCCGGCCCCAGCACAGCCCCCACGCAGGGCTGAGATGACGGCCCCTCCCATGCCCGCTGCTGGACTGAGCCCCCCTCCCCCCCCAACGCTCTCCCTGGAAGCTGAGAGGCTGGCAGATCCCAGGAGACAGAACCCGACCCATCGTTTCCACTAAAAACTCCCGGACCTCCCAGCGCTGTCCCCAAGGAGGAGCCGGGCTGGGCTGACTTCCTGTGGCCAGGCCAGGTGCAGGCGCCCCGCCCCCACCTCTCCATTGCCCAGAGGCTCAAATAGTAAAGCCCGGGCCGCTGGGGCTCAGCTCCTCCTTCTCCTCCGGCCTCTTTCCTAAATCAAAAGGGAACAGGAGGCTCCAGCAGCCTTGAGAGGAACGGAAATGCGGAAATGCACTACAGATGAGATGTCGCTCCAACACGGCGCGGCCGCGGCCTTGGCTTCTGCTTCCCTCCCACGGCGAGGCAGGCCAGCTGGGCCCAGCCCGGGAGGGCACTGGGGGGCTCTGCCGGTCCCCAGCTCCCCCCACCCTGATGCTGGGCTCTGGGTTCGCACAGGGCCCGTTTCCCAGGCAGAGCAGGGGCCAGCGCCTCCCATTCAGCCCCCTGGACTCAGGACAGCGGCCACGCCCCAGGGTTCCAGGAGCAAACCCCCGAGCCCCCCGCTGTGCCAAGCAGCCCACGCGAGCACCCAGGTCCCAAAGACCCCGACGGACGCTGAGGGACACTTACCCTGTTGTCACCTTCTGGGGCCAGGGGGTCGGTCATCCAGGACCCGAACCTCGAGCCGGAAGTCTTGACCGTCACGGGGTCGCTGATGCCGGTCAGTTTGCCGCAGGCTGGGAAAGAGCATGGGGTCAGCACAGGGGCGGGACTTCCGCCCCACACAGCCCCGCCCCCAAGGCACCTTCATCCTCCTTTTCTCCCCATTGGGGGCCTGGGTATGGCTGGGTCCTGGGCCCCAGAGGCCAGAGAAGCCACCCCCTCCCCCACACAGAGCTCCTGGGGCCCAGTCAGGCAGGGACGAGTGAGTGGACCCGGCATCCTCCTGGGCCTCCTCCCTCCTGGAGGAGGGAGGTGTGGGTCGGCCTGGGGAGGGGCCGTCAGCCTCCTCTGGCCACTGGGGATGGCGGCAGCTCAGCCTCCAAAGGCCGTTAGTAGAAAGCATTGAATTGCCTGGGAGGGTGGGGGGCACAGGCAGGCCCCCCGCTGGACGCTGGACCCAGGACCCAGGTGGGGCTGGCTCCACGCGCAGCATCGACGCCGCCCCCACCCTGCCCCGCCCCGCGCCACGCCCAGCAGCCCAGGGCGGCCGAGTGCCCTGTGTGCCCCTCTCTGCCTGGGGCAGGGCCTAGGCGCAGGTGGACTTGACCTTGGAGTGACCTTGGCAGCCCTGCCTGTCAGACGGTGCTGGAGCAGCGAGGACGTGCCCAGGGCGCCCGTTTCCCAGGCGGGGCCGGGGCCAGCGCCTCCCACTCAGCCCCCTGGACTCAGGCAGCAGCCCCACGGCGAAACTGCTTCCTCATCCGACGTGCCCCCTGCGGCCGGTGACCCCTCCAGAACCCCAATCCCAGCTCATCTCACAAGGGCAAAGTGCCACTGAGCTCTGAGGTAGGTTCCCCTCCTCCTCCTTCTCCTCCCCTTGGGGGGTCTATGGGGGTCCACAGAGGGTCCCGCGGCCGCGTGCCCTCTGCACCCTCCTGCACGGCCCCAGGCCCGCCCGGCCTGCCTGGGACCTCCAGCCTGCACGGCCACCGGCAGGTTCAGGGAAGACTCAAGACTTCACCGGGGACCACGGCTTAGCCGGGAGCGGAGGGCCGGCCAGGCGCAGCCCTGCCACCCCGAGCTCCGGGGGTCCCCGGTGCCTCCCACGCCGTCCCCGTGACAGTGCCCACATCCATCAGCAGAGCCAGGCTGGAGGCTGGACCTCCGCACGCTGCCCTGTAGCCACGCAAGCAGAGGGAAGACCAGCTCTGCACCCCGCCCAGACCGCAAACACCCACATGCTCCCTCCTGCCCATTCCGCTCAGTCTCCCTGTGCCCACCCCAGGGAAAGTGCGCGAGGGGGCCCGCACGGTGTGCAGCGGGTTAAGCCGCCAGCTACGCCGGCATCCTGTTTTGGAGGACGGGTTCGAGTCCCGGCTGCTCCACTTCCGATCCAGCTCCCTGCTAATGCTCCTGGGAAAGCAGCAGAAGAGGCCCAAGAGCCTGGGCCCCTGCACCCCCGTGCGAGACCCGGATGGAGCTCCAGACCCCTGTCTTCGGCCTGGTCCAGCCCTGGCCATCGCGGCCACCTGGGGAGGGAACCAGCAGACAGAAGCTCTCTTTCTCTGTCTCTCCCTCCCACCCCCCATAACTCTAACTTCCCCATAAATAAACCTCTGGAAGTGGCTCCCCACGTACACCCAGGCCCCTCGCGGCCTGAGGCTTCCTGGCAGCCGGGCCGTGGGTGGCCAGCATCCCTGCTGTGCTGGGTTCAAGCCTGCTTAGCACTGTGCACCCCGCTCCTTGCCCTACCCAAGCCCCACCTGGAAGCAGACATAGGAGGGGCAAGGGAGGCCGAGGGTCATGCCCAGAGGGCCTGGAAGAGACTGGGGTACGGGGGTCCCCGAGAGCTTCCTTTCCACGAAGGCCTGGACCAGCTTCTCAGCCCCCTCCTCCGGCCAGGCGGGCAGCGCCGCTACGGGTGTCCCCGTGGGAGCGCCAGCGGCACCCCACCCCCACCCTCGCCTGTCTCTTCCTTGGTTCCTGTTGACCTGGGGGCCCTGGGCTGCCAGTCTGATGAGCGTGGGAAACGCTAACGGGGGTCTATGCCCCCACGGAGAGCCCACCCTTGCTCCCAGGCCCCCACCAGCTATCCAGAGCCTGGCATCCTGCCCCCAAGTGAACCACGGTAGGTGTGGCCGTGGATCTGTCCCTGCCCCTGTCCATGGCCTGGGGCTCCCTCTGGCTTGACCCGGCCTCACGCAGAGCCCCTCCCCCCTCCATGTGGACCCATTCAAAGCACACACGGCTCGGACACCTGCCAGCCCTGAGCCCCGCCTGGCCTCTCCCACAGCCCTGCCCAAGCTGTCTCCCACCAGGGGCACCGGCCCTGCCTCCCGCCCGGACCCCCACCCCTAGATGTCCTCTCTGACCTGAGCTGCCAAGCATACATCTCCCGGGGCCCGTGACCGCCCAGGGAAGACACCTCCCGCGTGGACTCTGTCTCCCCGAGAATGAATGACAGATCTCCCGCAAATCCTCCCTGTACCGGGCCTCCTGTCCCAGCAGAGGGGGGTGGGGAGCGAGGGCGACCCTGGGGCGAGCAGGACAGTGGCAGCGTTGGCCAGGGTGCGCCCCCCAGAGCCTTGCAGCAGAGGGACACTCCACTGTCCCCACCGAGAAGTCAGAGCCAGAGCGGCACGGGGAGCGCCCACGCTCCGGCAAGCCCAGCTCACGGGGCCGCCCTGGGCCTCCCGCCACTCCCCGGGGCCCAGCCCAGCCCCCGGAAGTGCACTCGTGGTCCCGGGAGGCAGCCTCCAGCCTGGCTCAGGGAGCGGGAGGGCGGTGCAGCAGCCGCTGGCTCAGGCCCTGCTCCAGGGCCCACGGGGCGCGGCGGCTCCCCTGCGCTCAGGAGTTATTTTTGGTTCTCTGTCCAGACCGGTTGTGCCAAGGCCTCGGGGACTTGACAGGATCTAAAAAAGCCCACGGCAGAGCCTGATGGAAATCTTGGCACAGCCAGCCTGGGAAGGCGCGCGTCTCCAGTCACGAGCCCTCAGGAAGGGCCGGGCCAGGAGGCTGGGGAGGAGCCGGACAGGTGCCGGCTCCTACCCGTGGGTGCAGCAAAGCGCCTCCTGCTCTGGGTTCCAGGAGGCCTCCAGGAGGCGCTGGTGGCAGCAGAAGCCTGGTCCCTGGGGGCGGGGGGCCTCCAGGCTGGGCCCCAAGGGTCTCTGGCAGCCCTGAGGGCCAGCTAAGGAGGGTGACTGCCCCAAAGCCACTGGCCCCTGCTCCCAGCCACTCTCCCTCAGACCTATGAGGGGAGAAGTCCACATAGCTGGGACGAAATGGGTGGAGGACCAAGCCACCCCCTGCCTGGGTCTCAGACCCAGGTCCAGGGGTGGGGGTGGGGCTCTTCCACCGTTCACCTCCTTGGGGCAGCACCTGACACCCCAGCCCTCCCCGGAGGGAGGGAGCTGAGAGGAAGGCAGGACCCCGCCAGGACCCACCCAGCCCAGCACTGGGAGCCAGCGGGGTCTCCCAGCGCTGGGCGGCAGGAGAGCAAGCGCTCTGCCCAGCTCACCTTCCCAACACCTCACGGCGCTGGGCGAGGAGGCGTGGACACGTCGCCCACGGGAGGGCGAAGCTGGCCAGGGCGACTCAGCAGCAGCCCAGCCCCCCGCGGCTCTGTCTTCTCAGAGGAAGGAGACCCCCGCTGGGCGCCACGAGCCCCCTTCCGTCTGGGGGCTTCCTCCCCAGCCAGGCTGCCGGGAGGCTGTAACTGGGAGGAGCCCCGGGGACACCCAGTGCGTCTGCAGAGAGCAGCGCAGCTCAGGCCCAGGGTTCCTGGTGTGCCGAGGTTCCTGCCTTCCTCAGTTTACCTGAAGGAGCATCTGCCTCTGAGGTGTCCAGAGACGCCCAGGCGCCGGCTCTGGGCTGGGGACCCTGCGGGGCAGCAGTGCCTCCATATCGCCCCGGGCAAGACTGGCTCGGGAAGGTGAGACATCAGCCTCCGGCTGAGTCCCGCGGGGAGGGGGTCTTGGAGGGGGCCTGGCCTGGGTGCTTCAGGGGCAGGCGCTGCTGGGAGCCCTGTCCCCCACCGTAACCCCAGGGAGATCAGTCTGCCACCGGGCACAGCAGGGACCCAGGGGTGCAGGCGCGGGAGGGGCCCCGCCTGCGCGGGAGCCCACGCTGCATAGAGGCCAGCCCCTCCCCCAGTCGCCAACAAGGAAACCGGCTGCTGGGGCAGCCCCAGCCCCTGCCCGTGTGCAAGGCTGGCACAGAGACCAAACTGAGAGGCCATGGCCCGGAAACTCGACCTTGAAGCCACTCGCTGAGCGGAATGGAGGCGGGGGAAGAGGGAGGAGGGGCTCAATCTACCGAGATAGCTGTCAATCAACTGTCACCTGTATCAACTGTCTGCCACTCTCTACCCATCAGCTCGCCAATCATCCACCTCTATCACCTATCCATCCACCCACCGATCACGTCATCTCTGCCAATCTGTCCACCCACCCGTCACCCACCCATCAATCACCCATCCACCTCTATCATCCACGGACCCGCCCACCCATCAATCACCTACGATCAGGCACCTGTCATCCGCCTCTGTCATCTACCCAGGTGTCATCCTACCAGTCCCTTCTCCGTGTCCACCAGGGGGACTCCCCTGCGTGCCCCCTGGCAGGAACTGGACTCTCAGCCACCACAGGCCCCAGACGAGGTGCGGCTGACAAGGCCTTGGGGGAGCCACATAGCCGGGGGCAGCACCCCCTGCCCTCCAGGCTGCCTCCTCGGACAGGGGGACGGGGGCGCCCACGAGGGCCGCCTGCTCCAGGGCCCGTCCGTGTCTCACAGCCCTCCTGACCCATTCGAGGCAGAAGCAGAAACCATAGAGCGCACGGTGGGGGGCGCCCACTCAGCCTCGGCTCCACTCCCAAACCAGCGTTTCCGGCCGCCCGAGGCGAGCAAGAGAGATTCCAGAGCCTAGGCTAAACTCACCTGGCGCTCGAACCGGCACGGCCGAGAAGCCTGGCCCAAAGCCTCCTTCTCACCGTGTGTCAGTTTCCACCCTGCTCCCTTGATGGGACAACACAGAGGCTTCCCGTGTTCCTCCCGGTGTCCAGGGTGCACACGGGCGCGGCGGGGGGGCGGATGGGGCTGGGGGGGGGCAGTGTGAACGGGGGACGGAGAAACAAGAAAACCTACCCCTGCTTCTGCAGAGCCAGGGGCTGCCAGGGGCCTCGGGAGCAAAACCGAGCCAAACTCTGGCCCCGGGGCGGGGGGACCCAAGGGTGGCACCCAGCAGAAGGTCACATAGCCAGCATGTCTCTCGTCACTGGCCTCAGCCCCCCACCAAACCCTCGCACGTCCACAGACCTCCCCCCCTCCCCCCCGCCCAGCCAAATGGTCCAAGTCACCCAGTCCCGGGCAGCGAGGAAACCAGGGAGCAGAGGGAAAGAACAGTCGGCCATCCCGTGTGACGGCGAGAGTGTTTGCCCCACTGTCCTCTCCTCGCGGCCAGGGGCTCAGAGGCACCAGAACGGAGACTACCGCCCCCCCGCCCTGTTTAACCACAGCTGGCTGATGCTACTGCCAGTTCCCGCCTAACAGCGCCAGGAAGCCCCATGGTGCCTGCTGGCCACGCACCTGCAGCAGGTGCAGGGCCTGGGCGGGTTGGGAGGAGAGGGAAGGAAACCAAGTCAGAGCCTCCGACGGAGCTGACCCTTGGCTGGACCCCAAGCTGCCCTAGGCCAGGGACCGCGTGGAACATGCAGCCTCCATGGAAAACATGGCTAGAGAGGAGGTGGGCTCGGGGCGGGGAGGGGGAGCCCCAGAATGAGCCAGGCTCGGGCACCAGCGGGCTCGGGCGCTACTCACTGAGACGGCTTATCGCAATTAACCGGCAATCCATCTCAAGCAAGGGTCCCGGAGGGGCACCCTGCTTGGGGGGGGGGGCCCGGGGAAATGTGCCGGGGCACACGAGCACCCTGGGGCTGGAAGAGGGGCTCCCTCAATCGTGAGGAGGGGCGGATCTTCTGCCGGGATGGGACAGCGCCCGTCTCCCACTCAGTGTCTGCAGGAACCCGAGGCTGGTGTCGCCAGCCCCCGGAACTCGTGTCCCTCACGCACGCACGCACGCACCCACGCACGCGCCCAGCCCCAGGCAGTGGCTCCGCTCGCCCTGCTTCTGCCAGACGTGCTCCTCCATGGGGTCTGCGGCTGGGGGCCCTGCCTGGGCTCCTGCTGCACTAACCCTATAGGGGGCCCTACCAGGAGCCCTGCGGGCGGCTCGCCGAGGCCGGGCGGGCGCTGCCCCCTCGGCCGCGCTCCCTACGCCTGCACGCGTGCCGGAGGCGGGCAGCGCCGCGCCCCGGGCGCCGGGCCTACCTAGTTTTTGCATGCATGCACGCAGCCTTTCTTCAAGACTGGACACTCTGTTCTGCAGCTCATCGTAGTCAAAGGCGCCAATCTCCTCTTGCAGTTCGTTTAGCACTGACGTCAGATTCTGGACCTCCTCCTTAAACTGCAATACCAATTTGGCATCGGCCTTGTACTCTTCCAACACAGGGATCAAAGGCCTAAGTTCATCCATTTTCGCTTTAATCGCCTGCAAGGTTAAAATAAGCTGGGTTCAGTGCCATGCATGCAAGAACTGGTTAGGCCTGCCTCGCCGGCTCCTCCCAGCGCGGGGCTGCGCCCGCCGCGCCCCCGCCCCGTCGGAAGGAATCAGTCCCAGGACACCGAGGGGTTTGGGAAAGGTCTTTATTGTCACAATGCAACATCCGGAAGTTACATGCGGTTAAGTCACAGACAACACAGAGTTCTTTTTTTCTTCCTTTTTCAAAAACTGCACCGACAAGGGCTCGGCTACTCCTGGGATGCATCTACGGCCGCATGCAAGGGAGGATGCTGGTGCATTCAAGCTTCCTTAGTGACATGGCGCTACGCATTGGGGAATTAGAGTAAAAACGCAAGGTGCAAAAAGCTGTCTGGCTCTCATGTTACAGGGGAGGGGCTGTGTCTTCTGTCACTGCAGCATGAAAAACTCTTTACAGTTAGCCCTGCAAGCAAGAAGACGAGACAGCGTTGAGGAGCCAGCTCGCCAGCCTGGCCGCGCAGACGGCCTGAGACGAGCACGCTCACGGTCAGGAAAAAAATCAGTCAATGCTGGAGTCAGTCAAGCCAGGGCAGGAGCCTGCGTCTGCTCCCCCACAGCCGCGGCGCCCCGTCTGGCCCTCAGAGGGACGCCGGTGTGGCCGGCGTCACAGGGCAGGGAGGGCCGGCCCCTCTGGGAGCCAGAGCCACAAGCCCCTTCCCGTCAAGCCCGGGGGGACCCAGGCTGACCCGTGAGGAGCGGGCACGGGCGGGCCAGCGGCCGGCTGCCGCCACTCGAAGGCCTCGGGCTGGCCGGCATCTCGTGGGTAACACGGACTGTATAACTTCATTAGTTTGCCGTTTCGTCTGTCTAATGTCTCGCTTTTAAAAGAAAATTAGTCCTCGCTGCATGCAGGGAGCAGATCAAAGAATAGTATTAGCATAAAAAGGACGGGGGGGGGCAAGCTCGGAGCGGTCTGCAGGGGGGCCAGGCTGTGCGACTCCGGGGGCGCGGCTCAGCAGCATGCACCGGCATGTTAGCCGAGGCCGCGCGCACTTCTCCCAGAACCTTCTGGAAGCCCAGCAGCCGGCAGGGCACCAGTGCCGCCCCAGCTGCACGTCACGCGTGCACCGTTTCATGGCTTTAGCGCCCAGCGTTACCAGGTGGCGTGCGCACTTCACCACCCGCAAGGCGAGAGAGGTCCTGGGGTCCGTGTCTCCCCCCGCCCCCCGTCCGTCCACAGCATGCCTCGTCACGGAAGACCTGCCCTGAGCGATCCGTGCTCAGAGACGGCTCCGGCCAAGCTGCTAACCCCTGCCCAGTGTGTTTTACCTGCAGGTGTGGGGCGGGAGACGCGGCCGGGGGAGCAGGGGACGTGGGGCGCCGGCTCCCGACTCGCCCACGGATGGCTCTCGTGCATGCAAAGCTGCCGCTCAGGCCTCCCCTCCCCCCCTTCAGGGTCCTTGGCCCAGCCAGGGCCCACCTGAGTCTCCCGGGTGGCAGGGCTGGGTGCGGGGCGAGAGCAATCCTGGCGTGTCCCCCGGGGTTCCCGGGTCAACAGCGCTGCAGGGGACGGGACAGCACGAGGGGCCAAGCCTGGCGCTGGGGGCAGCGGGGGGGGCACACACCTTGAACTGCCTGGCCAGGTGCTGCTTGTGGCTCTCCTCCACCTGCTTGAACTTGGACTCCAGCCCCTTCATCTGGCTCTCCATCTTCTCCACGTACTGCAGGTCTCTCTGCGTCCGCCTGTCCAGCACCTCTATGGACTGCGACATGTTCTGCACCTGCGCAGAGGGTGACAGGCGCAAGGCAAGAGCTGCGGCGGCGCCCGGCTGGCTCAGCCCCATGCACGCACACGTGCGCACGCACACGCACGCACACACACGCTCAGCCCCCATGCACGCACACACGCTCAGCCCCCATGCACGCACACACGTGCACACACACGCTCAGCCCCCATGCACGCACACATGCGCACACACATGCTCAGCCCCATGCACGCACACGCACGCACGCGCACACACACACGCTCAGCCCCCATGCACGCACACACGCGCACACACATGCTCAGCCCCCATGCACGCACACACACGCACACACACGCTCAGCCCCCATGCACACACACGCGCACGCACACACACGCTCAGCCGCCTGCTCGCCCCCATGCACACACACACACGTGTGCACACACACGCTCAGCCGCCCACCCGCCCCCTCATGCGTGCGCACACACACACACACACACACACGCGCGGTGAGCCACAAGGGCTCCATGCATTATTTACGAGCTCATTGGCAGCATCACACACAGAGCAAATTGGTTCGGTAAACATCCTCTCTGCCATCTTGCCGAGCCTGATCTTGGGATGTGGGGTGCAGATGGGGGACCTTGGGAGCTGGGGACCCTGGGGGGCGGGGTCCTCTCAGGTGCAATCGCCTGGCCCCACCCTCGGCCCCGCCCCCAGATATAAAGCGCCCTCCCCCAGCCCTCCCTGGAAGGGCCGCCTGTGTGCAGGAGGAAGGAACCGGGAACGCCCCCCCCCCTCCCGGCTTGCATGCCGTCCGTCACACGTGGCATCACGCGCGATCACGGCTCTGCAGGCTCCTACACGCCCGGCAGCCAGGGCAGCGCAGACTTGCTGATCACGCCTGTGCTGGTGCAGCCGCACGGAGCCCAGCGCAGAGGGAGCGTCAGCGCTCACCGGGGTTCCAGACAGCTGGGGGGGCACGATTCCGGCTCGCGAGTGCAGCCGAGGACGATGGCCGTGGTGCGGGGGTCCTCTCCCCTGAACCCGACCCTGCGGCCAGGCAGGAGGACACCTCCCCGGCAGCAAATCTCTTCTGGTTTTATTTATTTCTGCTGAATTTGAAAACCCTCCGCTGCGGGGGTCAGTGGGGCCGGGCTCGGCCTGGGTGGCCAGGCTGGGGGGAGGTGGTGTCGTGGCCCCCATCCCCTGCAGGCCGGCAAACAAAGTGCAGCGCACGGCAGTCTGTGTGCACAGATCCGGTTCAGAACCCCAGTCTGGAAAGCACAACACAGGGTGGCCCTGCGGCTGCCCCCGCCCCGGGCCATTCCATCCACGAAACCGGCTGGGCCTGCTGTCTGCCTGCCCCCCACCTCACTCTTGTTCCGAGTGCCAGGCACTCCTTTCCATTGGTTTCCTTCACCCTCAAGGCCCAGCCGGAATGCCACCTCCTCCAGGGAGGTTTCCTGGATGAGCCAGGCCAGACCGGGCCATGCACTACCATGGAACAAAATCACCCTGCTGGCCCAAGCCTGAGCCAGAACAAGCCACACGCTGGTGTCGCTACCCAAGCCTGGGGCCAGGCCGTGAGCCTGCAGGCTGGGAAGAGGGCCCCTCGGCCCACCCCTCCGACAGCAGCATCCAGGGACCACACAGCTTTTAGTCGTGGAGGGGGAAAGGTTTTGAAGATTTTAAATCTTGAATTTGTCCAGATCAAACTTCGACTTACAAGAGACAAACTCTGGCCGGCTGCCTCCAGCCCAGGGCTCCAACGGCTGCCCCAGCCTCCTGCCCCCAGGCGGCATCCTAACCACAGCCCGTGCCTCCCACAGGCACTCGAGGGCCCCAAAGCTCCCGAGGACACCGGCTGCCTGATGCCCCACCCCCACCCCGGGCGCAGCAGGTGCAAGGGAGCAGGGCGGGGGTCAGCGGCAGGCAGCAGGCCCACCTGCCCTCCAGGAAGGCCACGCCTCCTCACAGAAGGTTTCCCCCATCCCAAGCACCATGCACTGATTGTCGGCTGTTTACCCAACGCTGCCGGGTGACCACAGCCTGGGTGAGGGGCAGCTACCTGCCATGGTCACCCAGCCAGGCTGGCCGCCTCCCGGCCTCAGGCCCACAGCCCCGCCCGCTCCTGCTGCCTGCCACTCCCATGCAGGCTGGCACAGGGGTCTCAGAACAGGGGTCGGGGGTGGGGTGGGGGAGGGTGGTGGCTCCCAGGACTGTCCTCCGCCGCCTGGCGGGACTCTGAAGGCTCAGCCAGGAAGTAGCTCACTGGCTGCTTGGCCGGTGCACAGGGCTTTGGGGCGTCTGCTCTGCCCATGGGGGTGGGTGCCCGGTGTGTGCCTCGCCTGGCGCTGAGAGCCAGGAACAGGAGGGCACTGGCCCCGGAGCAGCGGGAGAGGAGCCGAGGACAGCCCTGCCCGCTGTGATCGCGTGCCCGCCACCGCCGTGCAAGATGGGCCTTTACATTTTTAAACAGGAACAGGCGGAGGGAAAGCTCCCGGGCCCTCATCCCCAGGGCCTGAGAGCTTTCTGGAAGCTGTTTCCACCCCCCCCCCCCCCACCGAGGGCGCACGGTCCAGGTCTCCGTGGTCCCCGGGGGCTCTGTGCGCAGCCTCTCCTCCACAGCTCTGAATAATTGACGGCTCAATCAGGCTGGCTTGCTCAGGGGCAGGGGCACCCCCTCCCGGCCCTCACGGGTGCTTGAGCCCCTGGAGCCCCGCTGGGATGCCCGCGGGAGCAAGGGTCTCACCGAGCCCCTTCCCGGTGGGCGTGGGGGCACGGAACAGCTGGTCACGTGGCGTCCTCAGGGCCGGGCCGGAGCTGGAGGACCTGAATGTGTAGCTCGGCCCCTCCCTCCACCGCTGAGGGAGCTTCGCCCACCAGAGGGGGCTGCGTCCCACCTCCCGACGGCGGCAGGCAGCAGGCGGACTTGCCCCCTCCTCCCGGGCCACCCACCCACCCGTCCATCCGTCCGTCCACCCATCCATCTGCCCATTCACAGGTATTTCTAGTGGGACCAGGCCAGGAGGGTGCGGGATGGCCCCGCAGACCAGCACAGCCGTGGTGCTGGGGTGGGCGTGCGGGCATGCACACGCACACGCACACGCACACGCACTCACCTTCTCCAACAGCTGCCTCAGCTGCTTGGTGCGGGCGTCCCGGGAGCACATGGTCTGCTGGGGGGCCACCACCGTGCAGATGCACCTGCCCTCACTGTCCTGGGCAGAGCTGTACACCTGCCAGCTCTCCTCAGGGTTGGTGGGCAACACCTGGAGGGGCAGGGGAGGCGAGGCGGGGGAGGGAGAGAAGGAGACGTGAGGCCGTGCTCATCTGGCCCAGGGGACAGACACAAAGCAGGGCAGCAGGGCCCCAAAGACCTGGCCCGGAGGCACCTACCGATGTCCAGGGCCGGAAGCAAATCAAAGAGGCGCAACTCTTTCAAAAACAATGTTTCAAATCTCAGGTTTAACCTGAAAGAGCCTGGAGTTTTAACATGGAGCCAATGGATACATCGGAGGGATCAGAGTGCCCCCGGCTGGATGCCAGCCGGGCAGGGCTGGCGACACACAGCAGGCATGCAATTCAGAAATGAGATCCCCCTCCCGGGGAGGCCAGCAGGGCGGCTGGCGCGGCAGCCGTGACACCGCCGGCTCCAGCTGCCTCTCAGCCCAGAGCTGCAACGCCCCTGGGCCGCGGCAATCCTGCCGGCAGCCTAGCACAGACACCACGTCCACTCCCCCAGCCCTTTGGGGACGCCACCGAACCGTAGGGATGCATTGGCCATGCAGGGGCCACCCCAGCCCTGGTCACCAGGACCACAGAGAAACCAGAGCCGGCCCCTCCCCTGCAGCCCAGCTCGGGGTTCCTGTTGGCCGGGCATGCAGGGTGGACCTGAGGAGCCCCCGAGCCCTGGCCAGCACACGCCCTACACCCTCCTGCTGGCCCCGCAGGCTGCCCGCTGCCTCCACCCAGTCACCTCCTCGCTATTCTTAGCTGGGGACTGGGAGAGCCTGGAGTAGGAAACATTTGATTTCATTCATTTCCCTGTCAGAAGCTCAGGCCCATCCAGAGGTGGAGGACAAAGTCACGGGGAAGGGCTGAGCCGCTCTCCCAACAGCCCGTGAGGGGTCACACCAACAGCCCCTCCCCAAGGAGCCTGAGCCCCTGGCAGCCCGGGGAGCCCAGGAGACTTGACCTTCACCTCTCCTCTTCGCAAGGAGGGGAGCCCGCCTGGGCGGCTCCGCCATCACCATCCCAACCGGCTGTGCCCAGGGGCCGCTCCCCTGCCCCCAGGCCCCCGCAGGGCAGGGCAAGCAGGCGGGGTGGGAGGGGTGATGGAAGGCGAAGCTGAGCCCGCGGCTCCCAGGGACCCCTGCACCCTCCTCCGAGGGGACCCCGGCCCACCCTCCAGGGCAGACGGGAAAGGCTGGGTGCCTGGGGACTTGGGTCCCGGTCGGGCTCGTCCAAAGTAGGGCAGGCTCCGTGGCCCCATCAGGCTGGGGTCTGGGAGCGTCCGTGCCTCGCACGGGCCCCGTGACCTTGGGCAAGTCCCCAAGAGCCCAGCCCCAGTTTCCTAGTGCTTCAAGGAAAGAGTTTCTCTCGGAGAGGCCCCGGGACCTCCGAGCCCCCGGGCAGGCTCACCCCCGCCCCGCGAGCGGCCACCGCGGGCCCGGCGCAGACGCGGAGGGAGCAGGGCGCGGCGGGCTCACTTACGCCGGTGCTGCGGTCCAGCGTCCCGCCGCGGGCGGCCGACAGCCGGGTGGTGTTGAGCCCCGCCAGCGAGGGCAGCGTCTGGGACATCCAGTTGGTGATCATGGCCATGGTGCTCAGCACAACCCCGATCTTCAGTAGCGGCACGGACATCGCGCCGGGTCCCCGCGCCCGCGCCGCACCGGCGCCGGCTCCGCGCCCGGACAGCCTTCAGGCGGCGGGCACCGCGGCGGGCAGGGGCGCCCGGCCGTGTCCCCGCGCCCCCTCCGCCCGCCGCCGCCGCGCGCCCGCCGCCGCCGCCCCGCGCGCCCGGGCCATCGCCGCGCCGCCCCCGGGCGCCGGGGAGCAAGGCGGGCAGGAAGCAGCCAGCGAGCGAACGAGCGAGCGAGGGAGACCGGGAGCCGCCGCCGGCCCGCGCGCCGCGCCCCGCGCCCTCCGCCGGGAACAGCAGCCCGGTTCTGAGCTCAGAGCCGGCTGCGCGCGGGGGCCGCGGCCGGGAGGCGGGGACACGGCCGGGCGGCGGCCGACGCAATCTGCCCAGGAAATGGGTGGGTTTTTCTTGCGCGCTCCGGCTCCCCGCCGCCCCCTGGCTGCTGGCTGCGAGGTCTGCAGACCACAGCCGACCTAGGAGCTGGGCTCCGAGGGCGACACGGCCTCTCCGGCCGCCCCTGGCCCGCCTGGCCGCCACCCACACCCCCGCGTCCCCAGGGGAGCGCTGGGCGGCGGCGGTGGGGTCTGGCGGGGTCGCCGGCGCCAGGGATGGGGATGGGGGCCAAGTGAACGGCCTCCTGCTAGCCGGGCAGCCGCGGAGGTCAGCCGGCGCTGACCACGGCCCGGGGAGGAGGAGGGTGCGCTGGCCGCACGCGCCGAGGGGACGGGGCGAGCGCGCGGGCGCAGCTGCGGGAGGTTTGTGGCTCAGGCGTGGGAGTCACGCCCGCGACTGGCAGCGACTGGGGTCTGGCCGACAGGCTGGGCAGATCCGAGTCCCCACGGGCGCTGCCTTCCCGGGCTCCCACTGGCCCGGGGTGCGGGGACCCAGAAGCCTCACCCGGGAGGCCGGCCTGCCCAAGAAGCTCTGGGCAGCGCCGGAACCCCCAGGATCGCTTGGCGCCCGGGAAAGCACCTTCTCCCTGGCGCCCGCCCACCAGAGCAACTCGTGGGGCAGCCAAGCCGATCCCAGCCCGAGCGAGACCTGCTGGCCACGGCGGTGGCTCGGGTTTGTTTTTCTGATTAAGGCATGGCAACCCTCTGGATGCGCGGCCAGCAGCTTCCAACTGCTGGGCGCGGGCGCCACCTCCCAGTGCCAGCTGGTACTGCAGCCCTGCTCGCAGCCTCCCCGCCCCCACCCCAGGCTGTCACCCCGGTGTGACCATCTGCCCGCCCCTCTCCTGACCAAGGCTCAGGGACACAGGCCCCGCCTGCCCAGCCCCCCACACCTGCTCCCTGCAGGCGTCGGAGCTATGCTGCAACAACTTGAATCCACCGCAGGTGCCCCCCAGGGTCACAGGTTATTTCACACCAGCCAGTGCGAGCCGTGGGGTACAGCCAGCCGAGAACGCCAGGACGGACGCCACACCAGGACGGCACACCAACGCCCAGAAGCTCCCCTGTGAACTCAACAGCTGCCCTCGCGGGTCTCAGAAAGCGCGCAGAGCCCGGCCCGGCCACGAGCCCTCCTGGAGCCCGGCTTCCCCACCTGTGCGGGCTGGGGGGGGGGGGTGCAGGGACCAGCTCGCAGAGGGGCAGGCGTCGTCACTGCCCAGGGCAGGAGACAACATCGGCTCCTAACCAGCTTCGGGTTCGGCTCGCCGTCAGCGCTGCCCCGGCACTCTAGACAGTGCCAGCCTGGCTGGGGCTGCCGACCCAGGGAACGTGACGCGGGTCGTGTGCAGGGGCGAGGCAGGGCTGCTCACCGGCACTGCTGGCGCCACGGGGCTCCTGGGGAAGGCCAGGGCCTGGAGAGCGGAAGCCCCCCCAGCCCCACCCCAGGTGCTTCTGCCGAGCTCTGTCCTGGGCAGCCGGGGAGGGGGGTGTATGGTGACCCTGTAGGCACGGCCGCACAGCATTCCTTTGAAAGTGAGGTTCTGGGTTCCTGGCGTGGAGCTTGCGGAACGTGAGCGGGGCCCTGGGACTCCCAGGATCCCGGGATGTCGGTGGGAGGGAGGGAGGCACTGACCTCCCACCCACCCGGACACCCCCACGTCCTCGCCTCCTTGTTGGCCGACGCTTTGAGGCCCCTGCAGAGATGCACGGTTCTCAGCAGCCCTGCGTGGACTGTGTGACAGCTCAGCCCCCGAATGCGGGCCCTGCACCTGACTGCCCACCTGCACGGCACTGCCCACACCTGCTCTTGCCTGGGAGATTCAAGTGAGTCACCCCCCACTGGCCCCTGGCCCAGGAGGTGACACTGCTACCCTCAGCGCCTTCGGAAAGGGCCCGGGGCGCCCCCTAACCGTGGGCTGCTGCGGCCAAGGCCAAGGGCTCTGGATGGAAGGAGGAGGATTCCTTCCCGGGGAGGAATCCACATCCCAATTTCCACCAGGGGCTCGCTCACAGGGGCATCCCTGAGGGATCAGAACCCCACCGGCGGAGCAGGTACTGGGCCCAGGACGCTCGGGGGCTCAGTGCCAGGCCTGATGTCACGTGCTCCTTGCTGGAGCCCACGGGGCGGAGCCACCGCTGACTCCCGGCCACTCGGCTGTCCAGGGTCACACGGTGGGGCAGGCGGCTGCCAGGCCAGGCCCCTCAACACAGCTGTCACGCGTCCCCGGGGGTGGCCCGACGGAAGCCCCCACCACCCGCACAGCCCACGAGCCACGCAGGCCGTCGGAAGGCATTCCCAAGCTCTGGCTACCACACGCAGGGAGGAGGCGCGTCAGTGCTCCCTGGGCGACGCCCAGGTCACCTGCCGGGGTGGCTGGGTCTCTGTCCTCACTCGGGGCCCCCACAATCTCCGACCTCGGCAAACGGCACAGGCTCAGTAGAACCAGAAGGCTCTGGAAACCACGGCGGCTGTTAGGTGCCTGGGGAGGGTGCTCCCACCTCCGACACGGCCGTCCCTACAGGGACAGTGGGTGGCGCTGTCAGGGAGTCGCGAGTGCCGTCCACCACAGCCACGCGGCCCCACGGGGAGAGGCCGCTGCCCGCGATGGACCCGAAGGGGGAGGTGGGGGTGTCCTGCTGTGTGCGATGAGCTGGAGGGGAGCGAGGAGCGGGAGAGATTCAGAGACAATCAGAGGGAGGAGACAGTCAGAGGGAGGAGGCAGAGAGAGGCAGAAGCAGAGACCAGGGCGAGCACAGGGCTCCCTCGTGAGTGACCGCTGCTCCCGTGTGCCTCTCCTCGCTCTCTCTGCTGCAGCAAGAACATCCGTGGGCAGGGAGGGGACCCGGAGGCCCAAGCGTTCCCTCCCTGCAGCCACGGCCGACCCCGGGGCAGTCCCAGCCTGCGCCTTCCTGGCCCCCCGGCCTGGCTCCCTGCCCCTTGGCCTGCCTCCCAACACGGCCCGTGTAGGCCTGGCTGTGTGACGGCTGTCTCGGCCAGCGGAGGCCGGGTGGCAGGGCCACGCTGGTCTCGGCTTCACCCGTGCTCCCAGCTCTGCCAGGACAAAGCACATCCGGGGGGGTGCTCCCTGCCTGGGCCCCCAGACGGGCAGGCACACGGGCCAGCGCCACGGCTGCCTGCCACAGATAGCCTGTCGTGTGGGTGCGAGACACAGCCTTGCCACGGAGCCAGCGAGAGCGGCTGACGCAGGGGCTGGTGTCCCCCGAGGCTGGGCCTTCTCCCTCCCGCTCAGCCCCCAGCGCCTCTGGGACGCTGCGTCCCCCTGGAGTCCCGGCCTGCACTCGGTCCCCGTTCTCGGCCCTGCACGCCCCCGCCTCTGCTTCCTCTGGCTCCCGCGCTCCCTGCGGTGAGACACAGGGCTGGGCTCTTTGCAGGGAGGGGCTGCCTGCACAGACGCCCCCCGCTGGGCGGAGCCAGGGTTTTTGGGGTAGAAGGCAGCCTGGTGTCCGTGGAGCAAATCCTGACGCGGATGAAAAGGTGGTGTCGGGCGGGTTTGGTGCCTGCGTCCCACTCCGAGGGGCTCGGGGTCTGCACGCAGCGCCGGCTCCGATTCCTGCTCCCCGCTAACGCCTGGGAGGCAGGGACGATGGCTCCGGCACTCGGGTTCCTGCCCCCCACGTGGGAGACTGCGTGGGGCTCCCGGCTCCCGGCTTTGCTCTGGTACAGCCCCTGCTGTTGTGGGCCCCTGGGGACTGAACCAGTGCACGGAAGACCTCGGTGTCTCTCAGGAGATGGACACTTGGGCTGGCGTTGTGGGCAGCGAGTTAAGCCACCGCCTGTGACAGCGGCATCCAGTACAAGCACAAGGTCGAGACCCGGCTGCTCCACTGCGCTCCAGCGCCCTGCTGATGACCGGGAAAGCAGCGGAGGACGGTCCGGTGCTCGGGCCCCTGCACCCGCGTGGGAGACCCGGAAGAAACTCCTGGCTCCTGGCTTCATGGCTGCAACAGTCAGGTCTGGGCCAGACCAAAGCCAGGAGCCAGGGTCTCCCACACGGGTGCAGGGGCCCACCTGGGCCATCCTCCACTGCTTTCCCAGCAGGAGCTGGACCGGAAGTGGAGCACCCGGGACTCGAATCGGCGCCCACATGGGATGCCGGCACCAAACTCAGTGGCTTTAACCCTCCGCGCCACGGTGCCGGGCCCTCAGGGACCTCCCAGCGCCATCTCCCCAGGCTGGCTGCGGTCTCTGGAGACGGCGCCTCTTCCCCAGGCCCCCGCGCTGCCGCGTGCAGTCACTGCCCTTCCCGGGGCCCTGCTCGGGGCATCTGCGGCCGGGGCTGGCACGGAGGGCGGGCGAGACACTGGGACTCACGGCCGACCGCGACTGCGGGAGGCAGTCTCAGCCTCCCGGGCCCTGTTCTTCCTTCTGACGCGGGGCTGAGCGCCGTGAGGCCTTCTCGGAGGCTCGCAGGCGGGAACCGCCTGTGGGGCGGGGTTGCCGCGGGTGACGGCTCCATGGTGAGGGCTGCTCCCAGCCCAGCAGTTCCCCCGGGCACAGCCTCAGCACCTCTCTCGCTCACCGCATGCTCCCTGGGACTCTCCCATTGGATTTGTGATGTCGTGGCCCTGTGCACAAGCAGGAGGCGCCTCAGCCCTCGCCACTCCACACCCTTTGAGACCAAGGAAGCTACCGCCAGCAGCTGGCCCCCGACGCGCGCGCCGAAGGAGTCGTGGGTGGGCGGGCGGCGGACGGACAGCAGCGCCTGCTCTGCCCAGCCCTCCCCAGCCCAGTGCAAACCACGGAGCTGGGCGGCGGCAGGGTGGGGGGAGCATCCTCGAACTGCTTCCCACTGCCTGGACCTCGGGGCCCCCAGCGCTCCCCACCGAGCCCCGCCAAGCACCCCTTCCGGTGCTGCCCTGCCGGCCCCGCTCTGGAGCCAGCCTGCGTGGTTAGCAGCGCTGCACCATGTGGTCGCACAGTTAGCAAAACACAGGGACCTGGGGCCCTGTGCGCCTCGCTGGCTGGGGTCTCTGGGACCCAAGAGACAGCACCAGCCCTCCTACCCCTCTCCCCTGGGGCTCCGTGACACCGAGCAGTTTTGCTTTCTCTACTTTTACTTTTCTCTCTGTCTTAACAAGAACCTGAACTCAGACGTCCCAGGTGTCAGACAGACCTGGAGCCGCGTCGCAGGCCGGCTCGTCCTTTCTGGGCCTCCGAGCACGTCGCTTACCCCCCTCAACTCCCCATTTCGAGGATGAGGCTGGGGCTCGCACCCGGAAAGAGCCACGTTCCCTCCCGGCCTGGGGCTGGACGCGCGGGGACACCTGGGACAGCACCGGCTGCCGGCTGAGTGCCGGCGCCCTCAGCTCTGCTGGGCTTGTTCTCCGTGTCGGGATCCGAACACTGCAGGGGCGAACATGCTCCCCTTCTCTCTCCCCCTCCTCCTGCCCGCGCTGCCCGTCGTGGCCACACTGAGGCGGGCAGCTCTGCCAGCGGTAAAGACGGCAGGGCGCCGCTCCCCGCCGCTCCGGCCTCGCAGCCGGGAGTCGGTTCCCTCCCCGTGGGCCCCGCTCCCCGTAGCTGTCGGAGCTTAGCCGGTAGCCCTGTCTCACTTCACACAGCGATGCCCATCCCGAGCACGGCCGGGATCTGAAGGCAGATTACCCTTTCTTCCGCCGTGGGGGAGGATGCACAAGGCTCAAGCACCCCTCTCCGCCAAGCAGGGACACGAGATTCGGGGCACCCGGTCTTCTCCCGGCCTCCTTCCCTCCCCCACCTTCCCACCCGGGCTCCCTGCTCCGTGGGGATCCGGCTCTGCCCCAAAGCTTTCTCCCGGGCCAGCACTCACTCCGCTCTCCTGTGCAGCACCTGGTGCCGGCGGCGCCTGGGCCACCAAGACGAACGGCCACGGCGGGGCCTCGGGTTGGCCCCGGGTGTTGGACGGCAAGGCGTCCTCGATGCTGCAGGCTGGGACTGGACGCGGTTCCGTCCAACCCGTGGGTGACCAGAAAAGGCTGGCGAAGGGCCGGGCGGCGGGACACAGGACGGGGGGCTGGGGGGAGCTCTTTGTCCAACAGAGCGGGAGCCCAGGCTCAGAGAGGGCAGTAGGCCTTCTCAAGGTCACCCACAGCGCCTGGAGGGACAGGAGCCACAGGGCGGGCACCTGGGCCCCAGGTCCTGGCCTCAGACTGCCCCCCCCCCGTACCTTTCACGCCATCGTATACAAGGCCCGCCCCGCCTCCCCCAGGCCCGCCTCTGGGTTGTCACTCCTTTGCAATGCCAGCCTTTTGTCGGAACCCACAGAACAAGGCCGGGTCAAACGTCCTTCTGTCTGAGGACAGAGTTCACGGGGGCCCACAGCTTCGGGCCCAGCAAGCCGTCAATCCACAGCTGGCGTCCGGCCCTCCAGGGGGGCCCGCCCCCTCCCTCCCGCCTGTCTGCCTGAATCCTGTAAGCTGTGCTGGTTAAGTGCAGGTGAAACCCACCTCATCCCACTGTCTCCAACCCAGGGACCTAACGCAGGGTGTGGCCGAGCGAAGTCTGCCGGCGGCGAGCATGGAAGGCGGATCCCAGGGCGCACAGCTGAAGCCGACAGGTGCTGGGTGTGCTCACAGGTGTGAGGGCGTCGCACAGGACACCTGGCCGCCTAGCACTCGGCACAGGTAGGAAGGAGCAGCCGAGACTCACAGCAGCCCGGCCCTGCACACCGCCCCTCCCCAGCCCCGGCTCCGCCAAAGCCGGGAGTCACCCAGCCTGGCCCAGCCCCGGTGGGTTCAGGCCAGGCGGCGGCAGCAGGGTGACCAGGCTCTCCAGAGCAGGCTTCCGAGGGAGCCGCTCCCCGGCCTGTTTGCAGGCATGGAGGGGAAGGGAGTGGGGGCATCCAAGCCAGCCAGCCAGACAGCCACCAGCAGCAGGCTAGACCCCAGAGATGGCCAGGGAGGGCAGAGGTGCAGGTGAGGGTGGGGCGGGCCCTCCAGGGACCCAGCCAGGAGGGAAGCCCCTCCTCCAGCTCACCCCCCACAGAGAAGCCTCCCAGGAAACCTCAGTGCCCTTCCTGACCCGGCAGGAGCTGACCAGGGTCCTGAAGTCAGGCAGCAGCAGACCGCGAGGCTGGGGACGCAGGTGCGTGTGCCCCGGGGCCGGAGCAGCCAGCACTGCCCGAGCAGGTGGGCAAACTCCCACCACCGAGACGGAGCTTCTGCCTGGACTGGAACCCCAAGTTTCTCCCCAGAACAGGGGGGCGTTTGCCAAGACACAAAAAGGAGAAGCATCGTGTGGCCGCAATGGTCACTAGGAAGGTCACTAGGGCCAGGACGGTCCTCGGGTCGGGGATGGGCACCTCCGGGGCCGGCGAGGAGGCGTCGCTGTCCTGCTGCTGAGCCGTGCCCGCGAGCTCAGGCTGGGCTCCCAGGGCCGCCTGCAGCTCCTCGGGACCTGCTGGGCGCTTCTCTGCACGTGTGTGCGTGTGTGCACGCGTGTGTGTGCACGTGTGCCCGTGTGTGCTTGCATCAGTCCGTCCACGGCACGCCTGGCATCCCTCGGCCAGACCGTGTGGGGTGGGGGTGGGGCCGAGAGAACTTCCCTGCTGGAGGCCCCACACCGAGCCTCTCCTGGGGGGCCGGGGCGGGGGGGGGGGGCGGTGCAGCCCCCCTGTTGGGCTGAGAGTCCTGGGCAGGGAGAGACCAGGGACGCTGGTTCCGGCATCTTCTCTCTGTGTCTACCTCCCTCCCTTCTCTCTCCTTTGTCTCCTCTTATTCCTACAGGGAGAGAGGCGGGGGTGGGGGGGGCCAGGGCCTGGGCTGCGGGGGGTCTTGGGCTCATCTGCTTCCTGGACTTGGGGCTCCGAAGCGCCAGCCTCCCAGCCCGGAGCGTGGCACAGTGGCACAGTGGGAAGGGCGTTTTAATGTCACCCCAGGCGGCTGGGCTCCGGAGACTGGCACACTCTTCCCAGCCCCGGGTGCGGTGCTGGCTCGACCCTCCCGCCGGGCGATCGCACACAGCCCTTCCCTCCGCTCAGACCTGCTGCTCCCAGATGCATTTTAAAATGGAGAACACCCGGCAAAGGCTGGCTCTGTGCTGAGCCGAGGCTCAGGAGACGACAAGCCCACCGCACAAGTGCCGGGGTCCCCGCGGCGCACACAGCACAGCTGGGGCTCCCAAGCTTTCCCCCAGGAAGCTGGTGCCGTCTGCCCGCGGAGTCGGGGCGTTCCGGGAGCCCCCAGGGGAACTCGGTGAACCCACCGGGGAAGGCTGGGCCCCCTGTTGGGGTGAGAGAGTGAGACCTGGACCCCCAAAAAAGCCTGGGAGCTCCCCGCGTGACACCAGCAGCCCCAGGCTGAACTTCTCAGCAGGCAGTGGGGGGCAGGGGAGGGAGGGGTCGGCGCGCCCCCTCCCTCGGCCCCAGGCCCACCCCCTCTCCAGCCCCGCGCCCCCGGCGCTCCCCGACTTTGCCGCGCGCCCCGGCCCGGCCAGCGCCTGGCGGGGAAGAAAATGGCGTTGGGTGTACGTACTTGGGTGAGTTCGGTGCCCATGAGGATGAGGAAGAGGAGGCCGAGCAGCTTCTGGGCCGGTGGCATGTCTCGCGGCCCCTCGGACGTCCTGGCGTGCGGTCCTGGGTGCTGCCGGCCGGCGGCTGCGTGGACGCGGACGCGCTCCCGGCTCAGCACCCGGAGCAGGCGGCGCGCGGGCTGTGCTGCGCGGAGCCTCCGCTCTGCATATTTATCGCGTCCCGGTTCCGGCGCGGCTGCCTGCGGGGCTGGGCTGGGCTGGGCTGGGCGGGGGCTGCGCCCTCCGATCCCCGCGCGCACGGCTCCGGCGGCGGGAGGCGCGCCCTGCGGAGCTCGAACGCGCGCTCGGCGGCGCCGGTGCCAAAAGTTTGCCAGCGAAGGGCGAGTGCGGGGGTGGCGCGGGAGGACCCGCGCGCCCGGCTCGCACGGGGAGGGGGCGGCGGCGGCGGCGGCAGCGGCGGCGGCCGGCGGGGAGGCGGGCAGCCCGGGACAGGATGTGACATCAAAAGGCGGGGGAAATTGAACCGGGACAGAAGCTGCATCGTGGCAGGCGGAGGGGCCGGGGAAGGCGTCCCAGGGCGGCGCCGGGGTGCGAAGGCTGGGGACCCCAGGAGGGCCGGAAGGCGTCCTTGTCCGCACCGGTTAGGGAGGTCAGTGGAGGCTCAGAGCCAGGAAGGGCATCTCTGGGAACTGGGAGTCGCGCCCAGGGCGTCTGTCCACAGCCACGGGGTTACCTGTGCCCTCAGCTAGGGCAGAGTGAGAGCAGGCAGCAGGTGCTGCCCCCCAGCACCCCAGGAAGGCGATGGATGAGGGTCTGTGTGTGCACCTGGGCCACATGGCTACCCCTGCCTCTCCGTCTGCTCCTGGCTGTAGCACAGCTGTACCAGCCGCAGGTGCCCTGCCAGTACCGGGGGTCCTGGGAGAGGACTCCCAGCAGGGCTGTGGGCTTCCGGGGCTGCCTCCAGGACCACGTGTCCCACCTGCGTTCTCCATTTTGGGGGTCAGGCTCCCGGCCCCTGGTCCCTGGGAGGGCCGGTGTGCAGCGGAGGCCTGGGAGCTCTCTGCCTGTTTCCTCTCGCTTTATCCTTTAGAAAATCAACTCTGTCCCCATGTCCGACAGCAGGCGGCTGCAGGCCCAGCCATGAGGGCAGAGCGGCCAGCAAGGCCACGGCTGCTCTCCTGTGTCACCAAAAGCGGCACTGGAGCTCGGGGCAGTGGAGGACGGGGACAGCTTTCCCAGCCACCCAGGCCGTTCCAGGGCCACGTGCCAACTCCTGCCCCTCCCCCGGGCCCCCGGGCCCTGGTGCAGGAGCTGGGGTCGCGCCTTGAGAGGGGAAGATGGAGATGGGGTCTGGTCGTTCTCTGAGACGTGTCTCAGAGCCCCAGAGGGCAGAGCTACGGGCTGGGTCGGGGGTGCGCTCCTGTCCTCACCCCTGCGGGCGCTGGGCAGAGAAGATTCCGGAGTGTCTGAGAAGAGGGAGAGATTGAGGGTCTTGTTCTCCCCGCCCCCTCCCCTGTGTTCTGTTGACTCGGGAGCTTCCGGCTTTGTCTAAGAAAGAACAGCTGACACTGGAGGGGCTGCCAGGGCCTGGGGAGACCCCTGCATTTGGAGCTGGGGGCTGAGTCGTGTCCCCACTCCCAGGCAGGGGCCTCCTGGCCTCGGTTTCTGTCCGTGCAATGGGAGCGAATGGGGCTGCATCACAGAGACCACGCAGGGATAGGAGGCGGCTCCCGGAGGGCAGCGGCGCCAGCCCGGATTCCCATCCAGAAGGGGTCACAGCAGGTGGTCGGGGTAGGCTGCGCCCTCGGGCTGGGCGGCTTCGTTTCTGCGGCCCCGGGAAGGTGGCGCTAAGCTCAGTGGACTGGCGTCCGCGATCCACTTTTAGCAAGAATTGTTTTTATTTTTAAGATTATGTAACCACATGACCCAGAAAGTCCCCTTCGGGTGTCTGCTCCAGGCTGTGCGGACAGCGACAGCACAGCAGCCCGGTTCACAGCACCCCCGGCCCGGGACAGCCCGGTGCCTCGTGCCTCCAAACAGGGGCTGGCCACCCAGGAGAGCCGCGTGCCTGAGACCTCTGCTCCGGGCGGGCCCCAGGGGCCTGGTGCTCAGTGGAACAAGGCAGGGGCAGAAGGACAAAATGCACTTGGGCTGTGGCGTCGCTGGAAAAGCCGCCGCCTGCAGTGCCGGCATCCCATATGGGCACCAGTTCGAGTCCCGGCTGCTCCTCTTCTGATCCAGCTCTCTGCTATGGCCTGGGAAAGCAGTAGAAGATGGACCAAGTGCTTGGGCCCCTGCACTCATGTGGGAGACCTGAAGAGGCCCCTGGCTCCTGGCTTTAGATCAGCCCAGCTCCGGCCATTGTGGCCATTTGGGGAGTGAACCAGTGGATGGAAGACCTCTCCTCCTCTCTCTGTCTCTCTCTCTCTCTGTGTCTCTCTCTCTCTCTCTCTGCATCTCTGTTTCTCAAGTAAATGATACATTTTTAAAGAAATGCACCTACAGGAGAGACTGGAGGAGTCAGACACAGAGACGGGGTGGGGAGAGGTTATCGGGTCTCTGGGGCAGGGCCGGGGGGGGGGTGGGGAGAGGTTATCGGGGTCTCCGGGGCAGGGCCGGGGTTGCACGTGGGGTGCAGGTTTGTGTCGGAGTCGTGCGAAAGCTTTGGAAACAGTGGCGATGGTTGTAGGAGGCAACGAGTGTGGCTGATGCCCCGGACTGTGTGCGTCAAGTGGGTGAAGTGGCAGCGTTCCTGTGGTTTATGCTGGATTCCTCCCGTCAGTTCAAGTTGCTGTCCGACGCCGTTGAATCGTGCACTCGGAATGGTGACTATGTGCGATGTGAACTGTATCCCAGTAAAGCTGCTGGTAAAGGCTTACAGATTCTGGGGTGGGCAGAGCACCGGGGGTCTGATGCCGGCTGTGGCTCCCAGCTCCGGCTTCCTGGGAGAGAGCAGGTGACAGCTCCCGGGACTGGGATCCTGGCTCCTGGCTTCAGCCCAGCCCCAGCCAGGCCGGGCCTCTGGGGAGGGACGCAGAGGCAGGGAGTGTGTGTCTGTGTCACACAGAAACCTGTTTTAAATTCCAGACTCACTGCTGTGTCTCTTTAAAAAAACGAAACCCGGAGATGGTGATGAGAACAGGAAAAGCGCTCCGGGAGCGGCCGGTGGATCCTGGTGGCCGTTCCTTGCCCGAGGTCAGGGGAAGCAGGGTGGCCGAGGCAGGACGGGCCGAGGAGACAGCTGGGCTGGGTCCGGCGCCGCCTCGGGCAAGTCCCCCTCTCTGCACCCCACCCAGCTCCCGACTGGCCCAGGACGCGGCTCAGCGAGGCGGGAGGGACCCTGGAGGCTGAGCCCCCAGCATCTTGCTGGGTGTGCAGCGCTGGCGGGAAACAAACGGGAAAGCGGAGCGAACACCCGTGCGCCAGGCCGAGCTCGCGCCGCCCCCAGGACGCCCTGCCCGGGCGTGCAGAGTCCCTTCCAGAAGACGGCCAGGTGCTGGCAGGGCTCGAGGGCTGGGTGCGTCCCTGCCGTGCCCTGTGGCTCCAGAAAAGCCAGTCTGTGTTCTGCGCAGACGCAGTGCCCCGCCCCCTCCCCGTGTTTCCCACTCAGGACGCGTGGGCTCTGCCATGTCAGCTTGTGCGCCCAGGGCCGGCTCTCTGAGGGTCCCCGAGCTCTCCTCTGCCCGCCGGGGCTGTGACCGCCGACTTCATGCTGTCTGCTGGACCTCAGCGCGGGCAGGGGCCCCTGTCGGCCGCCCGGATCCCCGGCTCTGACCGCGTGGGCTGTGTGGAGTCCTCCTCCTCGTGGGCCCTTCCTCGGGGTTCTCGTTGTTGGCGTTAATGTCACCTTCTCCCGAGTCTACCGGGCTGGTGTCCACGCGACCTCTGGCCTCGGCGGAGGCGGTGCCCACCTGCGGGTCCCCCCCCCCACTGACGGCCCTGGGTGGGCTGAGCCCCCGGCCCCAGCAGCCTCACTGCCCCCTCCCCACCCCGCCAGCGCCCGCGCCTTCCTGGGGCTCCGCGCAGAGCTGCCCGAGCCAGCAGGTGCCACGGTGTCTGCGGCTGGCACAGCAGGGCCGGACGTGCGCCCCGCCCGCGCCCCGCACGCTGCCTTCCAGGTGGGACCGAGGCCGGTGCACCAGGAGGCAGCCGAGCCCTCTCCCCGGGACGCCGGAAATCGATGAGCTCGGCGCTCCTGGCTTCTGCTGCTGGGCCTCACTGGAGTGTGACAGAGCGTTGCCAAGGCAACAGCACCACAGCTCCCCATCCTCTGCGAATTCGCAGCAAATGGGGCCCGAAGCTCACACGTGTGCTGTGCTCAGCGCCTGCAGGAGCCAGCCGCGCCCCTCCCCCACCCCGGCCCACCCCGTCATTCCCCCCCCCCCCGGGGGGGCGGTCGTTCCCGCTGAACTGGAGGTGGGGCGTGACCGGGGGTTCCTGGGAGCAGCAGCGGCTGTGCTGGGGCCTGGACAGAGCAGGCAGGGCCTTGACAGCTGGGAGACACCTGCTGATTGGGGGGGCTAAGTAGGGAAATGACGCTCTGGGGCCTTGCTGGGGTCACGTGAGTGACCACACAGCTTGGTCCTGGTGGGCTGGGTGCCTGGAGCCAGTGCAGAAATGGAAGGGGCTGGAATGTTCTCTGAGTGAGCAGGAGCCGGATGTGCTGACGGTGGGGAACGGGGCATTGAGGCAGCTCCAGACACCCTGGTTTGAGGTGCCAGGGAGGGTGGGAGCCTCAGGGGAGGGCCAAGGCAGGGCCCCAGGTGGAGGGGGTCCGTGGGCTCCCCTGCAGGGATGCCTTCCTGAGACGCAGGGTGGCCCCGGCCGTGGGCTGCCCACCCTCCCAGCTGAGAAGCAGGACCGCAGATGGGAGCCCAGTCCGAGCCAGGGCCCTGGGGCAGCTCGTAGAAAGGGAGGATCAATGCCGACGTCCCTGGGGGGGGGCTGGGAGGGGGCTCTAGGTCCCAGGCAGCGGCCTGGACTTTGTTATCCAGAGCCAGCCTGGCCGTGGAGCCTCCCTGGCGGGTGGGCTCCCACGCAGGCCCTGAGCCTTGCCCCAAGCCCCCCGAGACCTCCACCAAAAGCTCGGGGATCCTGGGGTGGGATTCCATTGTCAGGGGGTGGGGAAGGGGACCTGGGCTGACACTGGGGACACTCACACGTGTGCCTGACTGCACCCCCTGGGTGCACGTCTCCCCCACGCTGCGTCCGGCTTCTCAGAGACGGAGCTCAGCACCACCGGGTCCCCGTGCCGGGTCGCCGTGGCGGAGTCCCAGCAGTCCGTCCTCCCCGCTGTGCCGCTGTGCCGCACTTCCCCCAAGGATTCTGCTGGGCTCTGATCTCCCCTTGTCCCTCTCCGAATCCCACCCTTGCAGCCAGGAGCCATCAGGGGACAGGAGCGGCTATGACAGAGCTGCCACCCGTGGGGTGGTCACCTTGTGCAGGGCCCGGAGCCGAAACACCCTTCAAGCCGCGCTCTCTCTGCCCGGGTGGGCACTGCTGGCCCGAGCTTGCCTGGAGGTGGCAGGACTGCCCTCGGGACCCGGCACCTCCCCTACCCGAGCTGCCCTGCCTCTGCTCCAAAGCGGGGGTCTCGCTGAGCCCCCCACGGTGCACCTCTGCAGAGGGCGGCTCCTCCGTCCCCAGGGTGCCGCTCAAGCAGAAGCCGAAAGCAAACGGAAGTGCCGCACTCCAGCCACGGTGCTTGCTCCGGGCAGAAAGCGCACAGCAAAATGAGACGTCCCAGCGTCCTCTCTGCTGTCCGCGAGACGTCGCCGAGGGTCCTCTCCGGGCTGCTGCCCTCCCGGTCTCTGTTCTGCTGGATGGGCTCAGCGCCCATGGGAGTGGCGAGAAGGTAGGCGAACGCGGGGCTCGGGGAGCCATGAGCCCATCTCCTGCCCCTCTGTGGGTGCTTAGAGGGCACGGGAGCCAGACTCGAGTGGGACACCGGCGCCTTGTCAACGGGCCGCTTGTTCCCGCCCCCCATCCCAAAAGGCCTCTGGCATCGCTGGGGGGCCCCAGGGGCTTGGCTCGCCAGAGCCTAACTCACCAGCCAGACTCATGGACGTCTGGAGGCAAAGGCCTGACCCGCCCACCACCCGGTCTCCGTCTCCCGTGACGGGGCTTCCCGGGCCCACCCCGTGGAGCGGCAGGGAGCCATGGTCCTGGTTCCCCCAGCACCCGCCTCCTCGTGAGGGTCTCCTGGGCGGGCTCTCAGCATCCTGGGACACGCAGGTGTCCTGGGGGAGGGGTGCCGCTGGGTGGGGGGTCTCCCATCTAAGCCCCCAGCCCCTGGCCAGCCTCACCCTGGGCTTGCAGCCTCACTCAGCTGGGGAGCCCCCAGCCACTGGGTTGGAGTCAGGGTTCGTTTTCCCCGGGGCCAGGGGAGTCCCCTTCCCTGTGAGCGTGGCCCCGGGGCAGTCACGGCCGCAGCTCCTGCAGCCTCTGTCCGGACACATGTGTGTGATGTATGTGCATGTGTGCACGTGTGTGTGTGCATGTCGGGGTGTCCCCGGCCTCTCTGGGACCTCTCTGTGTGTCTGCTCCCAGGCCGGCCGACTGGATCCCCACGCACTCGCAGGAAATGCTGAGGCGCCAGGTGTGCCTGTGTGTCCGCGAGCATGCGTGTGCACATGTGTGTCCATGTATGTGCATGTGCACACACGTGCGGCTTCTTCAGCCTGGCTGTGCTGCGGCTTCCACGCCCGTATGAGACCAGCCTGGCGGTGTCTCCTGCCTCGTGGGGGGACGGACTGGTCAGGGTGAGCCGTCTCGGGGGCCCCCGGGGAGGCCCCGGGCCCGGTGACCCACTCCCATCGCTGTCTGCCGGCCGTGCTCCGGGCTTCCTGGGAGGGGGCGTGGCCGCGGCTGTTTCACTGTGTTTGTTCCTTTCGGGGAGTCTCGTGCGCTCGTGGGAAGCAGGCCTGGGAGGCGGCGTTCCAACCGCTTGCTGACACACAAGCACGCGACGGCGTCCGTGTCCTCCTGCCGCAGCCACGCAGGGTTCAGTCCGGGCGTCGTCTCGCGGCGTCCTGGTGTCTTCTTAATGTGAGCGATCATTCTGTTCACACAGACCGGCCGCCACTTCCCGGACTGGTCAGCCCGGACCCCGAAAGACCAAGAGACTGAGAGAGACTGGGAGAGGGAGAGAGAGAGGGAGAGAGGGAGAGAGGAGGAGGAGGAGGAGGAGGAGGAGGATGAGGAGGAGGAGGAGGAGGAGGAGGAGGAGGAGGACGAGGAGGAGGACGAGGACGAGGAGGAGGACGAGGAGGAGGAGGATGAAGAGGAGGAGGAGGAGGAGGAGGACGAGGAGGAGGACGAGGAGGAGGAGGAGGAGGAGGAGGACGAGGAGGAGGACGAGGAGGAGGAGGAGGAGGAGGAGGAGGATGAAGAGGAGGAGGAGGAGGAGGAGGAGGACGAGGAGGAGGACGAGGAGGAGGAGGAGGAGGACGAGGAGGAGGAGGAGGAGGACGAGGAGGAGGAGGAGGAGGACGAGGAGGAGGACGAGGAGGAGGAGGAGGAGGAGGAGGAGGAGGAGGATGAAGAGGAGGAGGAGGAGGAGGAGGAGGAGGACGAGGAGGAGGACGAGGAGGAGGAGGAGGAGGACGAGGAGGAGGACGAGGAGGAGGAGGAGGAGGAGGAAGAGGAGGAGGACGAGGAGGAGGACGAGGAGGACGAGGAGGACGAGGAGAGAGATCTTCGAGATCTTTCACTTAAATAGTTGCGATGGCCGGAGCTGCGCTGATCCGAAGCCAGGAGCCAGGAGCCTCTTCCGGGTCTCCCACGCGGGTCCAGGGGCCTTGGTCCATCCTCCACTGCCTTTCCAGGCCACAGCAGAGCTGGATCGGAAGTGGAGCAGCCGGAACAAGAACCGGGATGCGGCACCGCAGGTGGTTTTACCTGCTGCCCCGCAGTGCCGGCCCCTCTTTGATTTTTGGTTCTTTCCCTCTCGAGTGTTGGAGACACTGTTGCTGCACGGGGTTCCCGGAGCCGCCCCAGAGAGGGCGGTGCTTCCGCTGTAGCTGCCAGTCATTGCCAGGTCCTAGCGGGAAACTCGATCCTGCTGTCGCTGGTGGGGGCGTCCGGCAGGGCTGCAGAGGCTGAGCCAGGAGGAGGTCAGCGTGAAAAGGCTTGTCCTAAAAACTGGCCAGCGCTGCGGCGTAGTGAGTAAAGCCACCTCCTGCAGTGCCGGCTTCCCATACGGGCACCGGTTCCAGTCCCGGCTGCTCCTCTTCGGATCCAGCTCCCTGCTATGGCCTGGGAAAGCAGTAGAAGATGGCCCAAGTGTATGGGAGACCGAGATGGAGCTCCAGGCTCCTGGCTACAGCCTGGCCCCAGCTCGGGGTGTTGCAGGCATTTGGGGTGTGAACTGGCAGGTGGAAGACTCCTCTCTCCCTCTCCCGTCCCTCCCCCTCTCCCCTCCCTCTCCCTCTCCCTCTCCCCTCCCTCTCCCTCTCCCCTCCCTCTCCCTCTCCCCTCCCTCTCCCTCTCCCCTCCCTCTCCCTCTCCCCTCCCTCTCCCTCTCCCCTCTCTCTCCCTCTCCCTCTCTCCTCCCCCTCCCCTCCCCTTCCTCTCCTTCTCCGTCTCCTCTCCCTCCCTCCCTCCCTCCCTCTGTCCATTCGTTTCTATACCTCTTCGTTCTAAATAAATAAACAAACACATCTTTATAATGGAAACAGAGAACTGGCTCAGGAGACGGAAGGGCGCAGGGGTCCCACGCCTGCCCCCCGCCGGCTGCAGCGTTGGTATCGTGAGCTCAGGTCTGCGGGCAAGGGGCCGAGATCTGGGGAGCACAGGAGGCCCAGGCCATGGGGGGGGGGAGGACCCACGGCCCAGTTCACGCAAGCAGAGACGGCATTTCCCCCGGCATCCTCCTGTGTGTGGCTCGTGCTGCCGATCCCAACGGCAGTGTTGGGCAGGAGTGTGGATCCAGACGTGGCACAGGTCACGTGTGGCTGCCTGCCGGCCCCCCCCCTACCCAGGCCCCCTTGACCACACCCTTCACCCCAACAGGGGCCCAGGTCCGCTGGTTGGTCCCACGCCTGTGTGCGCCGGGGCCCTGCCCGGGGGGGTCTCCTACCCTCGGTGGGCCCCCCTCCCCATCTCGCCTCGCCAGCAGGCCCACGGCCTCCCACGGGGGATTTCCCGCCACGGCGCCAGCTCCCGGGCACCGGCCTGTGCGTGGCTGTGACAGGTGACTGCCACGGGCCGGCCACGTGAAGCCGGCGTCCCCCACCCACCGACGATTCTGGGGCGCGTGGGTTGCGGGGTTTATCTGTCGGCTCTGGGAGTGGAGCTCTGGAAACCGTTTCTTATTTTTGGAGCTGCTGGCCATCTGGAGAGGCAGCTTCGTGTGCAGCACGGCGAGAGCCGGCCCCTGCGCGCAGGGTCAGCCCGGGACCCCTCCCCCGCCTGCGCGCAGGGTCAGCCCGGGACCCCTCCCCCGCCTGCGCACAGGGTCAGCCAGGAATCCCTCCCCCGCCTGTGCCCATAGGGTCAGCCCGGGACCCCTCCCCCGCCTGTGCCCATAGGGTCAGCCCGGGACCCCTCCCCCGCCTGCGCACAGGGTCAGCCCAGGAATCCCTCCCCCGCCTGTGCCCATAGGGTCAGCCAGGACCCCTCCCCCGCCTGCGCACAGGGTCAGCCCGGGACCCCTCCCCCGCCTGCGCACAGGGTCAGCCCAGGAATCCCTCCCCCGCCTGTGCCCATAGGGTCAGCCAGGACCCCTCCCCCGCCTGCGCACAGGGTCAGCCCGGGGCCCCTCCCCCGCCGTTCCGTGTTGACCCTGGGGCCCCTCCCCCGCCTGCGCACAGGGTCAGCCCGGGGCCCCTCCCCCGCCTGCGCACAGGGTCAGCCCGGGGCCCCTCCCCCGCCTGCGCGCAGGGTCAGCCCGGGACCCCTCCCCCGCCGTTCCGTGTTGACCCCGGGGCCCCTCCCCCGCCGTTCCGTGTTGACCCCGGGGGCGGCTGGGGGCGCTGGAACCCCCCGTGGGGCCTCAAGCCTGTTTCCAATCAATTTCCCGTGACACCGGGGTCCCAGCGGACTGGGCTTCTGCCATGACATCGCGAGGCTCCCACGGTGTCCCAGGCTCGCCCCCCCCATCTTCCTTTCTTGCAAAGACTACTCATCTGAAAGGCAGAGTCACACACACACAGGTCCTGTATCCACAGTTCACTCCCCAGACGGCCGCATCCGCCCGGGCTGGGCCAGGCTAAAGCCAGGAGCCAGGAGCTCCATCCGGGCCTCCCACACGGGTGCAGGGTCCCAGGCACTTGGGCCATCATTTTTGTTTTAAAGATCTATTTATTTATTTGAGAGGCAGAGTTACAGACAGGGCAAGGAGGAGAGAGAGAGAGAGAGAGTTCCATCCACTGGTTTACTCTGCAAAGGGCTGCAATGGCCAGAGCTATGCCAATCCGAATCCAGGAGCCAGGAGCTTCCTCCAGGTCTCCCACGTGGGTGCAGGGGCCCAAGCACTTGGGCCATCGTCCACTGCTTTCCCAGGCCACAGCAGAGAGCTGGGTCAGAAGTGGAGCAGCCGGGACTCAAACCAGCGCCCATATGGGATGCCGGCGCTGTAGGCGGTAGCTTTACCCGCTACGTCACAGCACCAGCTTCTTGCGCCACCATTTGCTGTGTCCAGGGCACAGCTGCGGAGAGCCTCAGCCCCGCCTCGCAGGCTGCACCGGCGGGCGGGTGGGTGAGGGCCTTGCCTGGTCGGGTGGGGGACATTCGGGGGCTGGCTCAGGGCACCTGCAGGCAAAACCCCCCTGTCCCATTTCGGGGCGGGGCGTTTCCTGCTCTCCAGCCTCCGGAGAGCCCGGCCCTGGCCCTCTGTCCGTGTGTCCAGGGGTGCGGAGTGGCCTCTGGGATGGACGGGCTGGGAGAAGGGACGCTGTGTTTCCATGGCTGAGCCTGGGCAGGTGTTTGGAAGGACCGTGTTATAAATAATCAGTGCTGACTTCTCCGGTTTTATGTAATGAGACGCGGTCGGCTCTGTCCGCCTGCGGTAGCCTGGCTGATGGGTGTAGGAGACAGAATTTTAAACGAGTGCCTGCTCCAATTCCCCTCCGTGATTTTTTTAAATCCTACTTAAAATAAAACTCGGTGCCAGCAGCAGGGGAGAGAGCCCGGCTTCCCCTCCGCGGAGCGGCAGCGCCAGGCCGCACGTGCCAGCTGTGCCCGTCCCCCTGCGCCTTGGGGCATGACGCCCGCGGGGAGCAGGTGCCAAGACTCACCCAGAGACCCGGCCTGGCACGGCCTGGCGAGCTCCCTGCCTTACCGTGAGGGGATTTTCAAGGGAGACGCAGCCCAGGAGGGAGCAGGGGAGCCAGGGGTGGGGGGCACGGGCTCCCCTTTGTGGGTGCTGGCCAGCCCGGGGTCTGATGTAGTGACACGTGGCTGGGAGCCTTCGGAGCCTGGTGCCAGGGGAGGGACTTCAAGTGGAAGGCGTCCCCAGCTGCCCTGGCTGTGACCTGGCCCCAGCGGTGACCGCCTTGTGGCGCCCTGCTGTCCGAGGCTTGGTCCAGCGTCTGTGTACAGTGCCTTGCAGGCAGGGGGGGCCGGCAGGGGCCCTCACTGGCACAGAGAGCTTTTCGGGTTCTCCCGGAAGTGGTCCATGTGCGGAAACTGGCTGCCGGCAGTTTGGTTGCCCCCTGCAGGGTGGGAGCCGTGCCGGGATGGCCGCCCGCCCGCCCGCCGAGTTGGGAGTGCGGGCACCAAGGTGGGCTCTTCTCGTCCCCTCGCCTCTCCAGGATCCCCGGCCCCTCAGGGCTCCGTGGCCGTGGCTCCCTTTGTTACCCCGGGACCTGTGGAGCTTGGGATGTGGGCGTGTCCGGCCTTGGATCCTCTGCTGCCACTCAGGGTGCTGAGGGCGGGACATCCTTGGGCAGCGGCCAGCGTTGTGCAGTTGGTGGGTGACTGCCTGGGAGCCTCGCCCACCCTCTGCTGGGGCGCAGGAGGCGGGGCAGGGCACGAGCATCATGGCGGATACCGTGGCTGCTCCCGGGAGGGCCCGGAGTTTCTCCGAGACGAGGAGCAGCCGGGTGGGCGCTGGCTGCCCCGGGGGTGCCCCCGAGCTCCCCCAGCCCCAGGAGCCCCTGGAGGACACACCCCCAGACAGCCAGGGTCCCATCCTCACGGGCTCAGCCCTCGGACTGTGCTGCCGACCACGTCGCCCACACCCCCAGGCCACGTGTGGAGGAGGAGCAGGCCACGGACGCCAGCAGGGGCGGGGCTGCGCGGAGGCGACGCAGCGTGGTGACCTCATCGGCGAGGGAGCCAGGAGGAGGTTTTTTGTTTTGTTTTGTTTTGTTTTGTTTTTTGTTTTTTTTTTTGAAAACAAAGCAATTTTCCAAGGACACAGCTTGCAGACTCCCACCGTCAGCGCCGGGACTCTGGCTGTGAGAGTGACGGCCGCGGCCAATCGGACCCAGGGCACAGACAATGCTCGCAGGCAGGGGCTGCTCCTGGGTGGGGGACCCCAGCCCAGAGCCACATGGGGGGCCGGCCGTGCTGGGTGGCTGCTGTGCCCCCCATGGGGGCTCGGAGGGGTTTCGAGGTGGAGATGGGAGGTGGGCAGCCCCAGCCTTCGTGGGAGCAGCCGCCCCCCACCAGCTCTGGCTGAACCCCCCAGGCCGCTCCTCAGTGAGCCTCCAGGTCTCTGGGCGCCACAGGGGACGTGGTGGGGGGCAGAGGGCCGCTGACCACAGCCGGGTGGTCAGCAGCTCCAGCCTGGGGGATTCTGCAGGGCCGAGATCCCTCCCTACAGCAAGGGTGGAGGGCGCCCCAGCCGGGGCAGGCAGGCGGACGGGCGCCCAGGCCCTGGTGCCCAGGGCTGCTCCGAGATGACCATGGTCTACGCGGCTCAGCCAGCGTCACGACGGCTCACTTGGGGCGGCGCCGGCCAGCCCTTCCCGGCCCCCTCCGCGGTGTTCTCGTCTGCGTGGGGCAGCACTGGTCTCTTCCTCCGAAGGACTCGGCTCCCATGGCCTCATGGGAACCTGGCCGCCTGCCCAGGCTCCTGCCCCCGTCACCCTGGGGTGGGGTCCAGCCTCTGACCCTGAGGGGACAGGCTGAGCCGCAGGAGCCCGCGGGGCGCAGCCGGGAGCCGGCGCCTCTGTTGGAGTCTCGCTGGCTGGCCGTGGCATTGCGAGTTGGGTTTGAGTGCTGTGTGCCAGGGAAACTTCTAGAAACCGTACCCATGGGAGACGTGCGGCTGGGACCTGCTCTCTGGGTCCGGTGGTCGGTGGGCGGCGGCGGCGCGTGCTGGGGGTGGCCCTGGGCTGTGGGCTCCCGGTGCCTCCCCAAGTCTTGCCTTCGTTACGTTTGAAATTTCCAAGGCTTTGTTCATTGAATTTTAAAATGAAGAAATATTGATCTGGACTTAATTGATTCCTGGTGTTTTTTTCCATCTTGTCGGGTGCCTGGACGTGGTCCTGGCCTCCCCTGTGTGTGGCCCTGGGTGGGACATCTGGAGGCTGCCCGCCTGGGGGCGAGGACCACACACGGGGGGTCCCCAGAGGCCACTCCCCGCCCCCATGGCCCAGAATGCCCGAGTGTGGGTCCCCAGCACTGCTGTCCTGTGGGCTTGGGTGACGACGCCACCCTGAACCTCAATGGCCTTGTTGGCGCAAGGGACAAGGCCGGGACACTCAGAGTCCATGCAGTGAGCACGGATGGCGTGCCCGGAGGAGCCGTGTGCATGTCTGTGTCTGTGTGTGCACACGTGTGTAGTCTGCATGTGTGCCTGTACACCTGTGTGGTCTGTGCCTGTGTGCATGTAGTCTCCACGTGTGTCCACACGCACGTATGTGGTCTGTGCATGCATGTGTGCAGTACATGTGTGTGCAGGTGCATGTGTGTGTGTCCCCTGCTCCCTCTCTGGCCCATTGGCTGCAGCAGATGCCATCCATGCGGTATCTCGGGCGGGAGGGCACTTGCTGGGTTCCTCCTGGTGCGCCCATGGAGGAATGTGGATGAGAACCCCAGGCTACGGGACCTGGCCCCGCCATGGCTTCCGGTGTCCACCGTGGGAGAGCGCCCTGAAGGGGACCCCGTGCTGCTCAGCCCCGAGGCCCCCCGCAGGGACTCACCGGGGAGCGCTGGGTGCGAGGCTTTGATAGGCAGGGCCAGGAGCTTCTCCCGGGTCTCCTACGCGGGTTCAGGGGCCCAGGAACTTGAGCCATCTTCTACTGCTTTCCCAGACCATAGCAGAGAGCTGGATCAGAAGTGGAACAGCTGGGACTCGAACCGGGGCCTATGTGGGATGCCGGCACTGCAGGTGGAGACATAGCCCACTGCACCACAGTGCCGCCTTCCTCCAGTGGAATATTATTGAGCCTTGTAAAAGAAGGCATCCTGACACCCACTACAACGTGGATGACCACGAGGCGGCCACGGGGCAGGTCCTATCTGGGTGTGCTCACAGGAGACGGGAAGTAGAATGGGGTGACAGGGGCTGGGGTGGGGGCCGGGAGTCAGTGTTGGCTGGGGACGTTCTAGCTCAGGGACGTGAGTCGGGGGGCTGCACACAGTGTGCGTGTGCTCGGCATGCTGGAAGACAGGCGGGGGGGGAGGTGGCCTGCGCCCCCCCACCGAAGCTCAGCTCCCACCCCCGGCTCCAGCCCCAGCTCCCTGCAGACCCTGGGGGCCCGGTGATGGCGCGAGTGGCCACGTTCCTGCCCCTGCAGAGGCCTGGCTGAGTTCCCGGCTCTGGCTCTTGCGGCCCCTCGGGGAGTGCGCCAGCCGAGGTCCGAGTGCGAGGCTGCTGGCCCGGCGGGCGGCTGTCCTCCGGGGCCTCAGGCACAGAGGTTGTGGGGCTGGTGCCCAGAGCGGGCTCCCGGAGACCCCGAGTGAGGCCTCAGATTCAGGTGCAGATGGGAGAGCGGCCCTGTGGGGGAAGGGACGAGTCCGGCCCGTGTCTGGGGGACCTCGGAGGCGGCCCCTTTCCTGGGCTGCAGCTTCTTGTCTGCGTGGACGCCCAGCGTGGCCGCCTGCTGCGTGCGTGTGGCTCCGGGGTGCACAGGCCCCGTCTGCTCTTGGCCGCTTTGTCAGCAGTTGCAGGGCAGAGGCCGCGGGCAGGACGGGGAGGCACCTGTGCGGGGGCGGGGCGCTGGCCGTGCTGTCTGTCACACCTCCGGGGAGGCCAGTGCCCACTGCGGCCCTCGCGGCAGCGCCGGGCAGCCCCCAGGAGCCCGCCCTTTGCTGCTGGGACCCTAGCCCTCCAGGGAGCCCATTCCACTCCAGGATACACCCTCGGCCCTCGCCTTCCTCACTCGTCCCCACAGCCAGCCTGGGAGGGCGTGGCTTAGTGGGTGATCCATCGGGCAGCTTCCGGCCTCTGCAGGACAAGGGCGAGGGGGCACAGGGCGGCCGCCTTGGGGGCTGGGGCTTCTCCTGAGCACGGGGGGGGGCACTGACTCTCAAGCCCCGCCCCTACCGTGTCTGCACTCCCGGGACTCTCAGAGGTTTGGCGTATCCAGTCTGCCCCACGCTGGGCAGGGCAGGAGACCCTGAGGTCAGAGCCACACGGTGGGGACCCCTGGCTCTGTGCACCTGCGGGAGAGGGGTTCCTGGCGCTGCAGCGATGGGGGTGCAGCCGGGCACTGATCTGACATCTTTGGGGGGCCCTCGCCTCCCTCACTCTCTAAGCTGTCCTGGACCAATGCCAGCGCCGGCCCAGCTCTGCAGGGACCTGATGGCTGGCGAGGGGGACAGGAGACGAGGAACCTCAGCCCACAGGCCATGTGCCCAAATGTGAGTCATGGGGCCCTCGCCCCCAGAGGCAGGGACTGCCCTCCGAGATGGCCGCTGAGAAGGGTCCCTGAGTGCCCTGGGCAGTGAAGCCTGCCATGTGTGAGGGCCCGGGGCTGGCTCTTCAGCCAGCTGCCCATCCCTGCAGGACCCCAGAGACGGGGGCAGTGGCGCCTGGCCGCGGCCTGTGGGGGCTCCTTCTGGTACCTGGGGGGTGTCTGGGCCGGGCCAGGGCGCCGTGGGTGACCGCAGGCTGCAGCTGGGCCTCACGTGTTGCAGTATCACCAGGCCAGCGTGGGAAATGCAGGGCACAGAGCAGCGACCGCGTCCCGACGTGGCCCGGCACCCTGCAGCCTGTGCCAGCACCAGCTGCCGCCACCAACACAGAGCAGAACGCCGGGGCCCCCAGGCCTCTCTCCCGGGCACCCGAGCTCTGGCCTCTCTTAAAACTTCCCTGAGGTTCCCAGCCCCCCTCCCGCGCTCTCCCTGCCGGCCCGGGCCAAAGCCCCCCTGCTGTCGTAAGATGTGCTTGTCCCAAACAGCTCAGGAACGCGCCAGCCCGCGCCTGTCCCACAGCGGGCCCTCGGTTCACGGGAGGCCACTTCCCAGTTGGAGAGACCGAGGCACAGAGACCTCGAGACACGGAGCTGGGCGGCGGACGGTCTGGCTCAGGACCCGGTATTCTGTTCAAACCTCTTGAGCCACATTGTGCGGAGGCAGAGGTGAGGGCACCAGGGTGCTGGGCAGGGCACAGCCACGTCCCCCTGGGGCCTCTCTGCCCACAGAAGCACCCCGGGGAGCGCAGGCGAAGCTGGTCAGTCCCCCCCACGGAGGGGGCAGCCGGAGCCAAGTCACCCCAGGCTGGACGCCCAGGAAGCACCATGGACAGCGGCTCAGCCAGCGGAGTGGCTCCTGGCACCTGCAGGGGCCACAGGTGCTCACGCGGCAGATAGCTCGGATCCCTCCTGCAGGCTCAGAGGGAGGAGCCGTCTGTGCCTCGCTCCTGGCTCCTGGTGGCTGCTGGGGCCCTCGGACCCCTGCCTGCGCCGTTCCACGGCCGCCTTGCTGTGTCTCGGGGGGACAGCAGCCGTTGGATGAGCTGTATCTGTAGTGACTTCTCCGGGCTGATCTCACTCCCAGGCGAGGTCTCGCCTGCAGGCGCCAGGGCTGAGGGCATGCTCACACCTGCTGGGGGACACTACTGAACCCCAATATCACGGGGTCATGTCAGAGCCTCGCACCCACAGGAAGGTTCCCAGCCTCCATCCAAGTAACGCCGTCTGTTCTTTCCCCTCCTGCCTGGCCACAGCCCTGGGCTGGCTCCGGAGGTCCTGGCTCACCTGTGGGCTGCAGGAGGGAGGGGTCCTGGGCTGGGCACCCTGACGCCTCTGCCCCCAGCACACACAGGTCACATGGCACAGAAGCCCACCCTGGTCCCCACGCTTCTCCCCTGGTGTTCCAAGGCCCCGTCTCCATGGTAATCTCACAAATCCTTGGCTTAGGGGCGGATATTTTCAGTCAAGCTAAACACACCCTCGTGAGAAGGGCTTTGGACGATCCCGAAGGCAAGTAGTAACTGCTCACCGCACCTGCTGTTGTGACTACTTTCGGGTGTTTCCTGGGGCTGCTGGTCCCACCTCGGCTGTCAGTTATAGGAGCTGACACCTGGCTGTGCCCGCACAGGTAGAAGCTTGAGGATCGTGGTCTGATTTACCCACTCGGGGCCAGCGGCTCTCCAGCATTGGGTTCTCCTGCCATCGCCTACAGCTCAGCATTAAGTCCAGGAACAGGGAGGGCGGAGTGAGACCCACGTGGACAGTGACAGCTGCCCTCAGCCTACAAGTGCTGGGGATGGCAGCCGCAGCCAGGACCCAGGCTGCCCGCAGTAGGGGTCGCCTGGACTGGCCCTGGCTTGTGCTGGGCAAAGCCAAGGGCAGGCTGGGGGCTTAGCGTGGACGGTGGGTCTCGGGGGTCCTCACCCTCGTGTCACATTGGAGTCCGGGAAGGGGGCCTTGAGACTGGCCAGCTCAGGGTCCTACGCCAGACCAAGGTGTGCCCGGCACAGGACTCTCACAGAGCTCCCCAGGTGACTCACCTGTGGCCAGGTTGAACGCCAGAGAGGTCCTGTGCTGCCCCAGACCCTCTGTGTCCTGTCTGGAAGCCTGTTGTCCAGGCCGGGCTCCTGCACACCCAGCCCCATGGGGCAGCCCCTCCTGCTGCTGCCGCACCCAGCCTCCTGGGTCACCTGCAGGCTGGGGCGTTCTCTCCCAGAGCTCCCTGCTGCCTGCTGTAGCCACGCCCCTCACCCCCGTTGCCCCGCCTCCTTCAGGTCCTGGCCTAGAAGCACCCTCCTTGGGGGAGCCCCCGGGGTCTCTAACGCGCAGCCCCGACCCCACGCTAGGTGCTTTGTTGTACAACTGCTGGCACAGAGCGAGGCTCTGTGGCATCGCTAAGCAGGGGGACTCTAAAAAGGCTCTGGTCCCCAAACCCGGGGTCTGCCAGTGGGGACATGTGGCGTCAGGTGCCAGCCCGGAGCACTTGCAGAGGGGACACCCAGCTGGGGCTGTCTGCCCTCTGTCCTGTTGGTGAGAGCTGTGGGTCCCCGCTGGCCCGCCCGTGTGTGTGACAGGCGGCCACGCCCGGCCAAGCTGAGGCTGTGCCCCGCGTCGCCCGGCCTCCAGCTGGGACTCCTGGCAGGGCCGACGCTGATGACGTCTCCAAAGCTTTCGCTGCTGCTTTCCCGGGGCTGAAAATCCACAGGCAGACGCGGGTCGGCAAGGGCTTCTTGCTGTCGTTTCAAAGCAGCGCTGGGATGCCGGACACGGCTCTGGAGCAGCCCCAGAAGCCACACACATGGGTCCCTTCCGCACACAGCAGCCTTGGAACGAGGAGAGACAGGGGTTGGGCTCGGGTGGGACAGGGCAGGCAGGACGTGGGACCTCCCTGCTCGGCTCTGCCGCCTGGGCCAGTGGCCTCTCCTGCCCATGCCCCAGACCGCAGGCTGCAACCCGGGACCCCGAGAGCTTGTCTGCCGGCAGCTCCACCACCGTGCGAGAGAACCTCACACAGCGCCTCGGCGAGGGGAACCTGGGCACCTTCCGCCCCTCCTCCCTCTCAGAGCTCCGCGTAGGGCTGCCCCACGCCAGCGGAGATGCAGGGAGGCGACACAGATCCGCAGCACCGAAGCCACACTTACACAAGAAACTGCAGAAATTCAGATCCACCTCGGAAGCCTGTGTGTCACCTGCCACCCCACCTCCACGCATTCCCTAGGGCAGCCACTGAGCCACCTGCACAGGGCAGTCAGGAGCCCCCCACGCGGAAACAAGCCCTCGCCCTCCGTGGACCAGGCGCTCAGGGAGCCGAGCCGGCCATGTAAGTCGTTCAGCCGCCTACGGTGACTCACTCACGCCCCTCTGTTCTCGGTTTCTCTATCAGTACATCCACCTACCCACCCACCCACCCACTTATCTATCCATTCATCTCTCCATCTCTCCACCCATCCACCCACCCATCCACCCACCCACCCACTTATCTATCCATTCATCTCTCCATCTCTCCACCCACCCATCCACTCACCTATCCACTCACCCATCCACCCACCTATCCACCCACCCATCCACTCACCCTCCACCCACCTATCCACCCACCCACCCACCCACTTATCTATCCATTCATCTCTCCATCTCTCCACCCATCCACCCACCCATCCACCCACCCATCCACCCATCCACCCACCCACCCACTTATCTATCCATTTATCTCTCCATCTCTCCACCCACCCATCCACTCACCCATCCACCCACCTATCCACCCACCCATCCACTCACCCTCCACCCACCCATCCACCCACCCACCCACTTATCTATCCATTCATCTCTCCATCTCTCCACCCATCCACCCACCCATCCACTCACCCATCCACTCACCCCTCCGCTAGCCAGAGATCAGACATTCACCGAGAATCAGCCAGGCTCTGCTTCGCACACGGGCTCCAGGATACAGAAGCAGGAACAGAAACGCGAACAGGTGGCATCTGCCTCTCTGTGGGCTTCGTGAGCCCCGTGGGAGCAGACTGTGGCTACCAGTGACGGAACCAGCAAGAGTCCAGGCCCAAATGCAAGGAGACGGGGGTGGTGGGTGTGGTGCCCTGGGAGCCTGGGAGCTGGAGTGGGGGGTGGGAGGTGCAGACTCTGGGGTGGGGCAGGCTATCCCTGAGGGTGGGGCTGCGCCTGTGAGGAGAGGGCGAGGGGCACTCGCTGAGCGGGAGGGAGGGAAGAGGGAAAATTCCTCAGGGCCCGGGAGCCGCAGGTGCGAGAAGCCGGGACCCGGGAGCTACAGGCCTTGGGTTTGTGGGGCGTCAGACGTTCACCGGGGCAGGTGTCTTGCCTCGGCACCGGCGACGTTTTTGGAGCAGAGGGTCCTTGCTCTGTGGTATCCCTGGCCTCTGTGGCCCGGGCGCAGGCAGGGGCCCTGTAGCCAGCACTGGCCGCGGACGTTGCCTGGGCGACATCCCGGCAGCTGGGCCGCACCGGCGCCGCAGAGGCCAGGCCCTGGGCCGCCGGCTCAGTGAGGGGCTGTGGCAGTTTCTCCCTGGAAACTCAGGGCTGCCGGGCTGGGGCGGGAGGAGCGGGAGGAAAACCTGTAGGAGCGCTTGTAATGAGATTTGTTTGTTTATTTGATAGGCAAAGGGGCACCGAGGGGAACAGAGAAGAGGGGAGGGAGGTCTTCCATCGCTGGCTCACTCTCCAAATACCTGGGCCAGGCTGAAGCCGGGAGCCGGGAGCTCCATCCGGAACCCCCACAGGGGTGCAGGGGTCCAAGCACTTGGGCCATCCCTGCTGCCTCCCAGGGTGAGCACCAGGGAGCTGGGTCGGAAGTGGAGCAGTCAGGGTTCACAGCGGCGCTCTGGTGCGCGAGGTGGGTGACCTGCTGCTCCATAATGGCCACTCCTGACAGCAATTAAAGTTTTGTCTTTATTTTATTTAGAGGAACAGACAGAGAGACCATCAGAGAGATCTCCCGCTTGCTGGCTCATTCGCCAATGCCTTGCACAGCCCGGGCTGGGCCGGCCGGAGCTGGGAGCTGGGCGCTCCTCCAGGTCTCCACCCAGGGAGCAGGGCCCCAAGTGTTTGAGCCGCCACTGCTGCCCCCGGGAGTTCCAGGAAGCCGGCACGCGGAGCAGGGCTGGGACCCGAACCCGGCACTCAGGAACCGGTGCTGGTCCCACGTGCGTCTTGGGCACCCGGCCACGGGCAGGCGCGCTGACTAAGCAAAACGATTCCACGAAGGGTTAGCATAGGGACCCAGGGTGCTACCTTTAAATAAATAGCAATAATGTACAGCGCGTACTGAATCCGTTACATTGTTCATCCAGCGTCATTTGCGGTTGGCCTGTGTTTGATTAAACACCAGCGTATTTCATGTAGAGTTACACAAGTGAACAGAAAAATCACTTACAGTCACCGCCCCAGGAAAAATGTCTCTCTGCTCTGTCCTGCACGGCGCACCGAGCTGCCGGGGACCCGTGGCTAACTGTGGGGGAGGGGAGGGCCGCATCGGAGGGGGGCTGAGAGCCTCATTTTTCCGATTTAATAAGTTGGAAGCTGCAGAAGTTTTCTGGGAACGCGCAGATTAAAAACTATCGTCGCTGGTTATTTAATCAAATAAATCTCGCATGCGTTGCAAAGTAGCAAATCAGGCAGACAGGAAGCGTCTCTGGGGAGATCACTCCCACAGCCGGAGCCTTCCCAGCCTCCCAGAGCAGCCCCTGCGCCGAGCCGGCCACGGCTGTGCAGGGCTCCGCCCCGCCCTGGGCTCGGGAGTCCGGGAGTGAGGGGACGGCCACTTGCCCCCGAGGCCAGCTCTCAGTCCAGGACTGTCCTCGGTGCCCAGGGCTCTGTGCCCTGCACGGCGGGAAGCCCTCCGCCCGGCTGGCGCACCCTCAGTCCTGCCCAGAGCCCCGTGGTGGAGGCACCAGCTCGGGGGCCAGGGCAGGTGGCGCACCCGGGAGAGCTCCACGCTGCTCCTTCCTGGACCGAGATCCCAGGAAAGTCCTGAAGGCGCCGGTGCCATGCTGTGGCTGGCTTCCGCCTTCTGAGCACACTGGTGACGTCCTCCTGACGGTCATGCCCAGGCCCAGAGGCCACGGTGCTGAGATCCAGGTGTGGGTGGGTGGGGCTCCCCCTGGAGGGCGGGTCCTCTTTTTTTTTTTTTTTGTTTATTTGAAAGGCAGAGAGAGAGAGGGAGAGAGAGAGAGAGATCTTCCATCCGCTGGTTCACTCCCCAAATTGCTGAAACAGCCGGAGCTGCACCGATCCGAAGCCAGGAGCCAGGAGCTTCTTCCGTGTCTCCCACGCAGGTGCAGGGGCCCAAGGACTTGGACCATCTTCCACTGCTTCCCCAGGCCACAGCAGAGAGCTGGATGGGAAGTGGAGCAGCCGGGACGTGAACCGGCGCCCATGTGGGATGCCGGCGCTGCAGGCCGGGGCTTCACCTGCTGCGCCACAGCGCCGGCCCCAGGCACTTCTGGGCGTGAGGCGCAGGGCTCCTCTCCTCCGTCTGCAGGATGCTGGCTCCTCTCCCTGTCAGTCTCAGCATCTCCCCGAGGACAGCTGTCACTCAGCCTCAGTGTCCCCAGGAGGACCCCGTCACGGGGCTCAGGCCCCGCCCCTGCATAATCTAGGGTGCTCAGGCCCCGCCCCTGTATAATCTAGGGTGCTTTTGCTTTCAGAGCCTCGACGACATTCGCAAAGGACAAAAGAGGCCACAGCGGCAGGTTCCGGGTGGACGGCCCCGTGGCGGCCCTGTGGGCACTGCGGCCCCCTGGCCCTCCCTCCGTGGGGCTGTGCGGCCTGGCTGTGCTCCCGGGTCTCAGAGGACCCTGCACACTCTCCCGTCTTCCCTTCACTCACACGGGGGGGATCAGCAGCCCCCAAGGACCGGCACCGGGCACCAGGCACAGACCCACCCCACTCCTCCTGGGCTCTGCCGGTGATTGGCGGCCGCTCTGCTGATGGGTGTGGCCATGTGGGGCACGTACTCTGCCCATACGGGTCCTTCAGGTCCCTGCACGGCCAGGGTCTCTGTGCTGGGGGTCCAGGTCCAGGTGGCAAGGGGGGGGCCCGCCCCCGCCCACCTGGTGAGAAGAGATGCAGGCGCTGGCTCAGATCCCACCGACACGCGTCATTCACACTTGTGGAAGTTCCTGGGGGCCAGGAGCCACCGCGGGGTACCCGTGCCCTCACCGCCCGGGGACCGCCCTCCGCCCCTCTGCGCTGTGTGCCCAGCCCACTTGCTCCTGGCTGTTTGTCCTGAGTCTCCCTCTCACCACCAGGGCTGCTCCCTGCTCTCCCTCCCCACTCTGGCCCTGGGTGCCCGTGCAGGCGGGGTCTGCGGGCCAACTCCCCGAGGACCTGGGGCGTGAGCTCAGGTATTCTCCCCCATAGTCCCCCGCTCCTGGACGCCCCCAGGGCCCCAGGTTCCTCACAGCTCTGCCTCCCACTGCCCGGAGAGACCCTGACTCTTTCCCTCCCCACTGCCCCATCCAGCTCACGCCGGTCCCTGACACCCATCCTGCGTCCTGCCAGCACCGCCCCCTGCACTGACGCCCACCTGGCCCCCACATCAGGACCAGGCTGTGCTCGGAGGCCGTGCCCAGCCCCGCCTCTAGCCACCCCTCCCGGGCCCCACCTCGGACAGAAGCAGAATTCTGACAGCACCGCCCACCCCAGCTGCCCTGCCCTCCTGATGTCCCCGCCAAGGTGTCCCAGCCTCCGTCCTGCCCTGTCCCCCCACCCAGCCTCCTCCCTTCTGCCCCCCAGCCTCTGTCCCGCCCACCCCCAGCCTCCCTCCCTCTGCCCCCCAACATCCCTCCCTCTGTCCCCCAGCCTCCCTCCCTTCTGCCCCCCAGCCTCTGTCCCGCCCACCCCCAGCCTCCCTCCCTCCTACCCCCCCAACATCCCTCCCTTTGTCCCCCAGCCTCCCTCCCTTCTGCCCCCCAGCCTCTGTCCCGCCCACCCCCAGCCTCCCTCCCTCTGCCCCCCAGCCTCCCTCCCGCCCGCCCCCAGCCCGGCTCCCCCCCCCCCCGAGCTCCCAGACACTCTTCTCCTGTCCCTTTGTTCTGACTACCCCCCCCCCCCGGCTGCGGTGCTATGGGAGGGTCTCCCCGCCTGTAGGGATGCAGGGAACGCCTGTCACTGGATGGCACAGATTTTGGGGCCAATTAGGAACAGAAAGTGAGCGCGGGGCGAGCTGAGCGCCAGGGTGGGTCCCAGGGCCTGCTTGGCGAGGCGGCCCAGCCCCGGGCCAGTGCACCTGCTCCGTCTGTCCCCGCACAAGGAACAGGCTGCACTCCGCTGTAAAAGCCCTGATCTGGCTTTGTTCACTGCAGCATGCATCATTTTAATGAGCTCCGTCCAGCACAGCGTGGGGCGGATCCTGCACGTGCTAGCCGCTCCGATTTCTTCTCTCTCCAACGTTACTGCAATAAAGTTACATGGGGAGGCCCGGTGAGAGCCCCAGGCTGCGCCAGCCGGGCTGACTCTGGCTGGGCGGGGGGGACGGGGACTACACGGTGACGGGAGCCTCCGTCCCTGACTGCGGCCCTCACCACAAAGGCCAGACCCCCGCAGAAGGCCTGAGCCCCTCCGCTCCCACCAGGTAACTGAGCACAGCAGAGACAGCAGCCCCTTCCCCTGGGTGCCGGGGCAGGTGGGTGCGTGTCGATAGGTGTGGCCGGGTCAGCGGGCTCGCCTCCAGTGCCCGTTCCGTCCTGCAGGCTTGCTTTGGGGCTGGACGCCCTGTGGCCCCTCCCAGCACACACCAGACTCTGCTCGGTCCGGGTGGCACTGTGCAGCTCCACAGGATTCGGCCGTGGAGCAGGGCCGTGGCTCCGTGGCCGACTGGCTGGGGCCCGTGGGGGAGAGACAGGCCACCCTGCGCTGCTGCGCTCAAAGCTGGGTCCCCAGGGCTCCTCCCTCCCTGCGCCTGCTCCCCAGGTAGCCGGAAGCCTGGGTCCCACTTGGCTGTGCTTACCACGGGGATCGGATCGGGGCCACCCGCGTCCTTGTCGTCTATGACGTGGCCAAGCGCCAGCCACTGCTCATAACAAATGAATCGCCCTCTCTGGTCCGGAGATGCCGGCAGACTCGTGGCAGTGGCGGGGGCTCCCTGGGGCCAGCTCAGTGTGGCAAAGCCGGCGTCAGAGCCTCCAGACCTGCCCCGTCCTGGGGCTGCACCCTCGGCCCTGGCCTCGAGGGTGGGTGCCGCCAGGCTCTCCTCGGTGCTGACCGGGTCCTGAACGAAGGGCCCCTGGACCGGGAGGACTGGAGGCAGTCGGGATTCCGCTCCGGTGGGAATCCCGAGATGCCGTCTATCCCTCCGTGCTGACTGGCTGCAGCCGGGTCCCCAGCCCAGATGGGGCAAAGCTGGGTGGCAGCCTTGAGTCTCACAACCACTGTTTTCTCATTACAAGTGGAGAAACAGTCCCTGCTTCCCGAGCGCCAAGCGGCCCCACGCATCGCCAGCCTGTGCCTCTGATGGCCAGAGAGGCGCGTGCACCTGCCCAGGGTCACACAGAGCCCCGGCCGCGCCCTCTGCACCCTCCTGACGGGGGCCACAGGCAGGCCACGCCCACCCGGGGGCCTCTCCTGGACGGCTCCCAAGCACTGGGTTCAGCTATGAATAAACAAGGCCACAGCTGCTGTGTGTGACAAGGACACGGGGATCTGCCCATGAGGGCACACCATGAAGTTGGAGAGGCCTTTAGGCGGCCCTGTGCACAGATCCCAGAACTGCAAGCTATCTCTTTAATTATTCATCACGTTACTTTATTTATTAATCACTTGGTTATTAGCTTATCTTTTAACCCCATTTTCCACGAACTTCCAGGCACCCTCGTCCTCTCCTCCCCCTGCTTGGCGAGGCTGAAGAGGGTCAGAGCAAAGCATTGGACCAGCCTTGCCCAGAGCCCAGCGTGGGGCCTCCCCGGCTGCAGAGAACCGGAAACGGCCGGTGAGCGCCGCCGGTCTCTGGCCGCACCTGCCACAGCGTGCTTCAGTCTGCGCCCACGAGGACTCACAGGTGCAGCCCGGGACTCGACACGCTGGTCTTTCACGCAGGTGGGCCGGGCTCAGGAGCCACTGAGTCGAGTCCACCCCAGGGTCTGGGGCGCAGCCAGAAGCTGGGAGGGGTTTCGGCGGGCGTGGTCCTTTCTGAGCTCATGCCCAGGCTCTGGGAGAGGCCCCGCCTCCTCCAGACACGTGACCTGGGGCACGTGTGCCACGGCGGGTGTGCCTCGGCGGTCCCGGCATCCGAGGGGAGTGTCGGTGGTGGTGCCCCCCCTGTGGGTTCCCCGGAGGCTCAGACCAGACAGACGTCGTGTGGACACACTGGCTGCGCCCCATGAAATCGGGGCCTGTGGGAGTGGGTCAGGGCTCAGAGCCTCCCCGGGGGCGCTGCCACTCACGCGAGTGGCTGCTCCCTGCTGCAGCGCCGTGGGCAGCGCCGTGGGGGACCCCTCGGGCCGTGTGGAGTCCTGGGGCTCAGCAGCCGCCTTCCCTTACATGTGTGCAAAAGCGACGTCCTCCCCGGTTTCCACGGCAACAGTTCTAA